>VMDR010009585.1:0-33046 GCA_007922815.1 Macrotus californicus
ACTGTTGTAAGAAATAGGATTAAAATCCTCAAAAAATCTGTATTCTCATTTTATATTAATTGCTATGACAGAACCATAAAACTAGAATTAGTGGGTCAGAGAATATAAATATTTTTAAGGCTCTCAACAATACTGACTAGGCGCTTCCCGGAAAGGTCACACAGAAGTGCACTCCCATTGGCAGTGTGTGCAAGTGGGCCTCCCACCATTGTGTTGTCAATGCTGCATTTTTAACAGACCTTCCAGCTACTTCAAAATATTTTTGGAAATGGACAAAAATTTTTCCACATTAATAAAAATCAACTTTCTTATCTCCTATTTTCAGCCCTATATTCATTACTACAAAGTCATGTTCATATCCTAAAGCTAATAATGAAGCTAAGGAAAATTTTGAAAGGAACTTCTAGCTAAGATGGAGGCGTAGGTAGACACGCTGAGCCTCATTACACAACCAAAAGGACAACAATAAACAAAAAAACAGCCTGAACTGACATAAATTGAACTGTATGGAAGTCCGACAACCAAGGAGTTAAAGAAGAAACACTCACCCAGACTGGTAGGAGGGGCAGAGAGGACTCCCAGCAAGGTGGTGGCTGGAGGACCAGGAAGAGTGAAGCAGTAGCTGGCAGAGCAGGTGGTCCCATATTTTTGTGCAGATAAACCTGGAGGAACAATTGGGGAGCAAGACAGACCACACAACCCAGGGTTCCAGCGTGGGGAAATAAAGCCTCAAAGCCTCTGACTGAAAACACCTGTGGGGGTTGAGGTGGTGGGAGAAACTCCCAGCCTCACAGGAGAGTTCGTTGGAGAGATCCACAGGGTCCTAGAATATACACAAACCCACCCGCCCAAGAATCAGCACCAGAAGGGCCCAATTTTGCTTGTTGATAGAGGAGAAAGTGACTGAAACCCAGCCGAGAACTGAGCAAGTGGCATTGTTCCCTCTCAGACCCTTCCCCCACATACAGTGCCACAATGCAGAAAAGTGGGTTGCCCCGCCCTGGTGAACACCTAAAGCTCCACCACTTACAACATAACAGGTGCCCCAAGACAAAGAAATATGGCCCAAATAAAAGAACAGAACAAAACTCCAGAAAAAGTACTAAATGACAAGGAGATAGCCAACCTATCAGATGCAGAGTGATTCAAACACTGGTAATCAGGATGCTCACAGAATTGATTGAGCTTGGTCACAAAATGAAGGAAGAAATGAAGGCTACACAAAGTGAAATAAAGGAAAATATACAGGGAACCAACAATGAAGGGAAGGAAACCAGAAATCAAATCAACAATTTGGAACAAAAGGAAGAAATAAGCATCCACTCAGAACAGAATGAAGAATCAAGAATTCAAAAAAATGAGGAGAGGTTGAGGAACCTCCAGGGCAACTTTAAACATTCCAAAATATAAATCATGAGAGTGCCAGAAGAAGAAGATCAAGATACTGAAAATTTATTTGAAAAAATAATGAAGGAGAACTTCCCCAATCTGGCAAAGGAAATAGATTTCCAGGAAATCCAGGAAGCTTAGAGAGTCCCAAAGAAGTTGGACCCAAGGAGGAACACACCAAGGCACATCATAATTACATTACCAAAGATTAAAGATAAGGAGAGAATCTTAAAAGCAGCAAAAGAAAAGGAGAGAGTTACCTACAAAGGAGTTACCATAAGGCTATCAGCTAAGTTTTCAAAAGAAACCTTGCAGGCAAGAAGGGGCTGGAAAGACAGATTCAAAGTCATGACAGGCAAGGACCTGCATCCAAGATTACTCTATCCAGCAAAGCCATCATTTAGAATGGAAGGGCAGAAAAAGTGCCTCCCAGATAAGATCAAGTTAAAGGAGTTCATCATCACCAAGCCCTTATTATATGAAATGTTAAAGGGACTTATCTAAGAAAAAGAAGATGATCAAAAATACCAACAGTAAAATGACAACAAACTTATCGAACCTAAAAAAACAAAAACAAAAATGAATTAAGCAAACAACTAGAACAGGAACAGATTCACAGAAATAGAGATCACATGGAGGGTTATCAGTGGGGAGGGAGTGGGGGGTAAAACTGGAGAAAAGGTACAGGGAATAAGAAGCATAAATGGTAGGTACAAAATACACAGGGGGAGGTTAAGTATAGTATGGGAAACGGAGAAGCCAAAGAACTTATATGTATGACCCATGGACATGAGCTACATTGGAGGGATGCTGGTGGGAAGCGGGGTGCAGGGTGGAGGAGAATAAAGGGGAGGAAAAAATGGGACACCTGCAATAGCATAATCAATACAATATATTTAAAAATAAATTAATTAAAATGTGATATTAAAAAAGAAGAAAATTTTGATAACTACCAAATCTTGTGTAATAGACATTTTCCCAAATGATTGTCCGTGTAGCAATTTATTTTTTTAATACAGATCTTTTCCCTTTGGTGATACCAATTACATTTGATACCTTTGGCACATTAAAAATAATTTAAGATAATTTCCAAAATGTGCTAGTAGTTCAGATTAGAATATTTGGGGGATGCCTTTTCTCTAAGGTTGAAATTCACAAGCAAGACTGGACAATTATCCAAGCAGCTAAGGGAGTACTTTGAATGATTTTATAAGGTATCATAATGGTTAAGATACGATCATTTACAAAGCCGCTGAAGGCAATTTTTGTCTTCAGCTACACTGTTTCCTCTAATATCTTGATTGAGCTTCTTTGGCTATATCATAATTACCTATAGCTTCAATGTGCGCCCACAACAGACCTCCAGAACTTTTTCCAAACAATAACCAACATCTGAGGGGCAAGGAGAGAAAGTATTAGGGACCATTTAAATCAAAATTAAGTCAAATAAATTCACAGAGAGAAGAAGCAAACATAATCATAACTCATCCTATTGTTTGTCAACATTTTAAAAAACAGAACAGTATAGCTCATTGAATGGTTATAGGGTCACAGGGTCAAGTTGATAGAAACTTCATGAATCTCTAGTTCAACCCTCTCTTATTTTACAAATAAAACCCATAAAAATGAGATGACATGACCCGTCTGTGATCCCACAGCAACAGGTGGAAGAGACAGAACTTCAACCAAGGACTTCTGCCCCAAAACCAGATTTAGTTACCAAACAACAATGTTCACTTCCCAGCAGGCTCTTGAGGTGACATTCTACCTATAAAGGCAATAGTAAGTAACAGCAGCTACCATTCACTTTATTACACGCTTTCCATGTGCCAGGCTCTTTGTGTACCTTTTCTCACTTAGCTCCCAATGGTATGTGACAAATGAGGAAAACGAGCTAAAAAGCAGTTAAGTGATTTGCTCAAAGTCACACAATTGGGAAGTAATATACATAAAGACTAGAATGTATTCAATGTGTAGTCCACAGACTAACCTATTAGAAATGCAGAATTTTAGGTCCTACCCCAGACTTACTTATATTCTGCACTTTTAAAAGATCCTCCAGTGATTCATATGCACACAGAAGTTTGAGAAGCAATGGTAAAACCCAAAGCTTATTTTCTTAGCCATTCCACAATACTGCCTCCAACCTCTGAAAAAGTCAAGACTATTATACGTAATTGTGTAACCAAGAACTGGCATTCAAATCTAAGGTAACTGCAAAGGACAGACAAAAACGGCAGAAATGTTCAGTACCATCAAATACTATATTCCCATCAGCTGCAACAAAAATTGAATCTACAAAAGAAAAAGAAAACTTTAATCTGCAAAAGCATACATATTCTGATACTATTACTAATGGGAGTCCCGCAAATATGTAAAAAGCGGGAAAACATGGTGAATTTATGTGGGAAAGCCTCAATTCTCACCTTTCTATATTGGTTTCCCTACCCCCCACTATAGGAAGGAGAAGAGTTAACTCCCATTTGAAAAAGAACTGAAAAGTCATAAAGTACTACTTCTGAGAAAAATTATCACAAATATATAAGATGATGCTCTTAAATAATAAAGTATTAAAATTAAGTATTAAAAATAAAAAGTAAAACATTTAAAAACTCACAACAAATTGAATACAAAAGTCCCAATCATTGTCCATAGGAATACACTCTAGTTAGTCTTCTATGCTATAATTTTTCAAAAAATCCTTGATTTTTAATCTATAAACAACTCATGAAATCTGTACAGTACAGAATGAGTAATATACAAAAATTGGAACTAACAGTAAAAAAGCTATGAGGGGGAGAAAAAGGGGGTGCTAAACAGTGCAATTAGTGTTACAAAGTTACATTAACACATAAATAATTTCACTGGCAGGTCATAGGATTCACATGCATATTTTATCAAACTGTAAGAAATAATTTTTCACTCTGACCCCGATCCTTCCGTGTACTTTGAAGTCTGCAAATCAGCAGTATAGCCTATAAGTTTAAAGAAATTTAGAAAGAATTGTGAAGTTAAAAGGTACTTTTGATGTTTGTTCTTTTTCTCCCATTACAAGGGCATTTGATACAACTGAAGAAAAGTGGAAAATGTTAATGCCCAAGAAATTTCCATGGCAGGCATATTCATTTAACCTTCATGACCACTGCCTGCCATAGGCCAAAGGTTAACACGACACCTCGGAGTGTTAATAAGTTCCCAGGCGCTGGATCCCCCCACCCCACTTCATAACTCTCTCATTACTGTTACCGAGCCTCATTCCTTCCTATCACCACAATCAGTCCCCGACTCCTCTTCCTGCCTGTCGCCCCTCATTTTACACCATGGTTCAGGCTGAATCCTCTGAAGCACGGCTCAGATCTCAGTACTGCCTTCTCACAGACCTTCAGTGGCTCCTCTTTATCTGCAAAAGATATTCACACTCACAACCGGACTCTCAGGGCCTTTTAAAATGTGCTCCCAATTACCTCGCCAGCTGATTCCCCACACTTTCCTCCACACCAACCTTGATCTCAGGTCGGACTGAGCTCCTTGCAATTTCCTGCCTCACGAGGTTGCCCTTCCTCAACTCTGTTTATAGCAAGATTCTATACAGCAAGCCGGACTGCCTGAGTTGGAGTCCCAGGCTGACCTCTTCCTAACTGTGTGGCTTTGGGCAAGTCATCTCTCTGTGCCTCAATTTCCTCATATGTGAAATGGCAACAGTATCTACCTTACAGGGATGTCAGGAGAAACACCTGAGTGAATAAAGGATGTGCCAAGCACTTAGAACAGTACCTGGCACAGATTAAACACTGCATAAAGTTAGCTGTTGTTATTATTATTATTATTAACCTTTTCCTCCTAAAACCTCAAATGTTTGCCATCACCCCCCCTTTCTCAAATGTGGTTTTCTCCCCCCATCTCTGTGTGCAAACCCATCCTTCCAGATCCAGCTCAAAGGGGACCTTGTCCACGAATTCATCTCAACCTCTCTTAAGTAATACTCAGCATTTAGTAGGCAGTGAAAATTATTTGCTGAAAGAATGAGACTTAGCACCAGCCAGTCCTCATTGGGATGCCTGATTGCAGGTCTCTGTGCTCCACTGATCTTTCAACTCTCTCAGAGCAGCCACAGCCACAGCCACAACCCCAACCCTGCCCCAGTGCCTAGTCCCCATGTCCTTAACAAATATGCATGACATTAATACACAAATAAGAGTTGGACTCTTCTAGCATCCATGTTCTATTTCCCATATTATATTAATTATGGCACCTTATTTATATATGTAACAGTAATATACTATATTACTCAGGGTAAGATCCATAAATGATTTGCCTTTATTCCCCAGTGACCAGCATAGACTCGTATATACTAGGTGCTCAGTTTTTAAAGAAGGGAAGGGAAAAAGGGGAAGGGTGTGAGGAGGAAACACTAGTGCTGACGTAGTGCACGAAGAAGTTCCCTTTTGCTAATTCCCACCGTCAGAATGCTTCTATCTAAACCAACAGAAAATTCACTGTGCCATAAAAATTTACTTTGTTACGCAAGATTTCTCCATCTTCCAAAAGCATATGCCAGCCACATTGTCAAGAGCGTTTTTACAAACTTTTCTATCCTGATTTAATGTCTCCTTATAAAAAGAAAAAAGTGGGTGGGGAGTACATTTCCAGCAAGCCCCAGAACTATCAGAGTTTTTTATGTTCTTTTTCTCTACGGACAGCCCTTACGGTTTGTGTCAGTCCCGCGGCTCCAGGGTAGAGCAAGGATTTCCTCCTTCCCCCGTCCCACTGTGAAACTCAAGCATCCTGCTCACTCCTTCCTCTGGAATGTTCTGGGTGGCAGCTAACTAGGATCGTCCTGGGGTTTCCAGATCTCAGAAAAGACTGTGCAGACTAGCAAGGAAAAGAGTGTGGAACGGAAGGCTCCACGTGTCTACTCTGCAAAGAATCCCTCTAGTAGGCATGAATGACCCTTCCAGTCACTATACCAAGTCAGAAGGCAGAGGCTGAGAATACACCTAAGGGCTTTTAGGCAGCCTTCTCATATCACCGCCCCCTGGGGGGCTCCGAGAACTGTCTGACATAGCCAAGAGGTATTCAAGGTAGACAAGAAGGAAATGCATTGCCGTTTTAGCATGCTACCTGTTTAGCGTTGCTAGACGGGGAATACTGTGATGGTAGCATGCTCAGAATATGAAGCCAGGCTGATCTGGACACAAACGCAGCTCCTCCTTTCACTCACTCTATGACCTCTGACATTTGGCCTAAGCTCTGTGAGCCTCTTTCAGTTATAACACTTTAATGAAGTAATGTCTATAGTTTACCTAGACTTGGTAAACACTTAACAAATGATAGCTACCAATGAGAAGATTGGTGTAAAACAATGATTCTCGCAAGACAGCTGTCCACAAATCCTGAAGTTATGTCTGCCCGTGAGGACTTGCTGTAACTGTTATTGCTGTTTATTTTGTTTACCTTTAAACAGGATATTTTGACACTGATCAAGCATTTAATCAAGTGAATTAAGATAATATAAAGAATTTCTAAACCACAGAACCTAGCACATGAATTCAAATAAAGTACTTACATGGGTATTTCCAAAGACTGTGCATGTGTATCTTACTTTATGGAAAAATTAAATTTTTAATAAAGTGACCTCTAAAATTATTTTCTAATTGCCCATTGTTCTCTATTACAAACAATGACAAATAGGAGAAATACAATAATATACCAGCCTGAAAATGTTTTTGTCTAAGGCCACTAAAATGCTGATCAGTGGCATCAAGCAACTGAACACTAAGTGATGGTTCCAGCCACCTCTTCACAGCTTGTGTTACCCATACAAGAACAACCCAAGTATCTTCTGTCTACTACTGGCTACCCGTTTTCCTTCCTGAATCATAGAATTTCCCATAGTCTCCAACTTTACACCCACTGCTTCTGTCTTCGTGGCTTGGCCCTCCTTCATTGCCTAATAAGGCTGGACAATACTTCCACTCCTCACCAATTAATGAATGGGACTTTAATTTTGAGGATGGAGAATAAATAAAATAAATCATTTCCCTTCTTTTTATTAGGCTTAGAGTATTGTGTGGTATGTTTACTTTAAAAGAAGACTACTCATACCTCATGTAACATCCAAAACTGTTGTATAAAGGCTCTTAATAAATTCATGAGGCTTTCCTTAGACAGCCAGGATCATCATAAAATGTATCTGTGAGGTGTGAATGGAGGGACATTTACTCTGCGTCTAGTCAGTGGTGTTCCTAACCTCTGCCAGGCTGTTTTTAACAGTAATTTTCTTCATTAAACACAGAGACACACAAGAACCAATGTTTCTTATTAGCAAATAATTCTTTGTTCACCAGTGAATGATGCTACCAACGTGACAAGCAAAGAGCTGTGGACTTTTCAGGCTTTACATTTTAGAGACAGTATCAAACAGCTAGTTTAACTTAAAGGGCTATCACACCAATTAGCCTGCATTCCCCAAAGTTAAGAAAAAAACAGTACAGATTCAATCACTTTCATTTATTGCCAAAATAGAGGAAAAGCCATCCTCATCATAAAACTGAATTTTCCGTTTCTTTAAAGGGAGGATGATGATGATCACCAAGTTATAAAAGTAATTAGAGAATTTTGAATTTATCCATAAAGGTCCTCCAAGACCATTCAGGAAAGGAACGCAATGTAATTTCAACAATCTCTCCGTCGTGTTTTACTTTTAAAGTGACATTACAGGCCCTGTCTGTTGCCTGCACAGGATTCCCTCATATTCCCAATAAAACAAAAGCAACTCTGCTTCTGGAGCTGCTATAATTGGCACTTCAGCCTTTCTGCTTAGTTAGCAGAATTTCCCATGAAAGATATCGAACCTATTTGAAGTTGTCAAAAATCCCTTAGAAAATAGGGGTTTTGGTGGAAGCAACCTGCCAATAATATTGAGCGAGCTAAATAAGGAAAAAGGCTAAGCAAGGCTGGCCCATAGCCAAGCTCTGAACACACTGTCAGTGTGGCAGGGCATTCGTTCAAAAGATCGTCTCCTTGGTAGCAGAAAAGCAAAGTTCAAAGGGAATGTTTCAAGGAAGCTAATTTCATGTTTGCGTTTAATCTCCATATTAAAGAAACATCAGACAAGTGGTATTTAGAGAAATGGTAAGGCTAAATCCAAATTCTGGGACTCAAACTATGTTTGCCATTTGAGAGAATAGCCATCAGGGAGAATAACCCATAAATACAGAAATATTTTTACAAAGGACATTAGATTCCTACAAACTTTGTACTCCCAGAAAAAGAAAATGAGAGTATTCTGCATCCTGATATACTGTATTAACTGTATTCATTAATCATTGGAGATGATTCTATCTGATATATCTTTCTTTAAGGGCTGTCTAGCTCTCTTTCCCTTCTGGAGCTCCAAATGTGCCAGGCTGCCACATCTTCTTACCATCAAAGTATAAAATATTCCTGGACAGGTAAAATAGTCTCTGTCACATGCCTTTTACTTTGGATATTTATATTTCCTATGCAATTTTAATGTGTCTGTAAATCAAAGCATCTACTGGAAGCAAAATGTGAATCTGGAGCTTGCTGATATTTTGTGCCAGGATTGGGAGATGTTTATTGAATGCCTAAGAATTTTACATCCTTCAGATGGCTCGTCTGCCATCTGAATCTTACTAACTGCCAATGGCCATCATGGGGCCAGATTTTTATGCAGAAAACTTTAATACTGACAACAAAATGACTTTTATTGAAGCAGGTCTTCAAATTGAAATAAAGGGGATTGCACTAAAAAGTTATTGAACAAAGCTTTCTAATAATACAATTAATTGAGTCAGTTAAGCCCACCTAATAACCTGCCTTCTAGTCTCTAGGTTCATCGACTGACCAGGCCCAGCCAACTTCAAAAATCAGAGAGCTGGTCTAATGGTCCTGCCCAAGGTGTAGGCCAAGGGTTGGCCCTACTGGACATAACTAAGGAGGAAGCCATTACTATAGTAGCACATAATATATTCACATCCAGTCCAGAGAAAGGAAAACAGATTTTGTCTAATAGTTTTCTCAAGACTTTAGAAGAGGGCTAAGGGAAATATGATTTTTATTTAGCTAGAGAAGAAAGGGAAATATTCGACCTAAAATCAAAGGAAGAAAATCAGGCATGGACCTTAGCTCTGTATATCTTATTCTTTCCACAGAGAGTTGAGACATCTTAGATTGAGGAAAATGTAAGTGAAGTGCTAAGTTGTGACCAAGAAGAAAGAATAGAAATTGACTCATCATGGCTGAGTTCCATGCTTTCTCACAACTAAACCAAAAGAGGGGTAATTCTCACTGTCAGAGAATAATGAACAAACTTGTATTACTTCTGGGAGCCCCTCTGGTGTGGATCCCATGGAACTCTGTGAATCAGAAGGAATTCAGTGATTCCATGGAGGCCTCCTGCCTCCATCTAGGCCAGGGTTCAGATGGCAGGGACTAAATGGCAAACCCTATTCCTTGGGTGTTGTGCCCTCCTGAAAGGCCTGGCCTTCCAGAAGGAAGGAACCCAGATAAAGAGTGACTTCAAATACCTGACCGTGAAGTGCCATATGGTAGGGAGGATAATTATTCAGTAATTTAGGCTGTAATTTGAAATAGAGTAAAGTGAGTAATCTGAGAAAAGTGAGTTTTAAATCTTTCTTATTCCTCAAATAAGAATCCAAAAATTAGATGGGTTTGTTTTTTTTGAGGCTTGCAAATACATAATGCTACTTATTTCTCTCCCACAAAACGACACTTGGGGCTCAGTCCCCTGGACATGCCACACAAAGCCACATTGGGCGGATAACCCTACATGGCAGATAGTGAGAGTGCATGCTCTTCCCTGCCCCAGGCCCTGGAGTGTCCTGCCTAATTGGCTACCGTGTGTGGACCTCATTAGAAGAATGCGCAAGTGCTATACATGGTAAAGAATGTATTTCTGATAATATTTCAGTGAGGTTTGGACCCAGGCCAAGAGTCCCTCTGGCAGACTGAAGCCACTTTACCAACACTTCACTTCTCGCAAGAAGACTCACGATAAGGATACATAAACAAGGCATCTAGGATCGCAAGGTCACACCACCCCACTTCCTTACCCTTCCACTTCCTTTCAAGGGTGGACATTCCCAGGCAATTAGGCACTCCCTCTTTTCTCCCTCAGTCTCCTGCTAGTTTTTACTAGGACAGTCTGCTTCAAGGGCTTTAGAAATTCAGGGCTAACTTTTGAAAGATATTTTTTAAAGATGTGAATACCAGCAAAACTTCATCTGGTTTAACACAAAAATTCCTCCCCTGATGTAAAATATTGTCATTTTTAAAGAAAATTTTACTATTTAAAAAAATGGTGTATTAATGAAAGCCTTCATAGTATAATTAATAACAATGCTTGATTTTAAATAGTCTCTGAGAAAAGGAATAAAGATACAGTTTTGTTTTGTTGCTTAATATGTTCAAGATTTGTGATTTGCCAAAGCCAACAAGAGACACAATTTTTGAGCCTGGTTTGAAATTCTGCTTTAACCAGTACTAAGTGAGAACCAAGACTGTTAGGAATAATAGACTGATTATTATAAAGAATTAATGCTGGCTATTACATTAGACGACATCTGAGCAAATATCTTACTTCAGAAATGAGGAAATCCAAGTCCATGAATGGTAAGCACGCTTAGAAGCAGTCAGTCCTGCAAGGGGCTTAGCACTGGTGCCAGAGGCTGCTCCTTTGGGTGCTCGTTAGATATACCACCACATGCAAACGACATACCCTTGTAAGCTGCGGCTTGATGGGGCAAACGATCATGCAAACCTCATAGGGGTCATGAGGAATAAACAAGCTGATAGGCACAAAGCACTTAGTGTGGTGCAGAAGAGGAACTAAATAAATATTAGATGCACTATCGAAAGAGGCCGCATTGAGGGAAGAATCAGAGTAAGGGAGTCAAGTCAGTGGGGTTTTTTTTCTGATTATCTTTCTCCAAAAATTGACTGCTGGTGGAGTAATGGAAACAAACATACAAAACATTCAATCTGGGAAAACCTCTAGTATGATCTTAAAGTTTGGTGTAAAGTGGAACTTCCCTATGTTGAATATTAGAGAGAGAAGCCTACTGGTTAAAAGCATGGACTCCTGGGTTAAATAGTCTGGGTTCAAATTTCATCCTCTCCCACTTTCTGGCCATGAAACTAAGCAACTTATTTAACTTCTCTGTGCCTCATTTTCTTACTCCATAAAAGGACGTAATAATAGTGCCTATCTCACAGAGTTCTTGTGAAAATGAAGTGAATTAATATTTGAAAGTACTTAGCATAGCATCTGTGCAAGCGTTATAAAGCATTAATGTTACTATAATATTATTATTATACTACAGAACCATCCTGCACATCATCCAAATTATTTTTATACTGGAAGCCCCCCAAAGAAACTTGTAGTGATAATTTTACTTCTAAAAGCATCTAGAATCACAGATTCTGATAATGAGATTATACTGAGGCAGCAGCATATAATTCTATTCTTAAGAAAAATTCACTGGAATTTTAGAAATGCCTGATCCTGAAAAACCCCGGATGACTCACAGATAACAGTGTAAATACAGAATCTGACTCAGCCCTACTTTTAAAATTAGTACTTGTCAGCTTCTTCTGGCCCTGAGGCAACGCCTGACAGGTGATCAGTAATACAGCGGGATGACTTCCTATTCAGCAGAATGTTAATCATCTTTTTTGGTTTTGTTACTGTGAAATCACAGTACTTTTAGGGAGCAATGAACTAGTCCAGTCATTTTACAGACGAGGAAACTGAGATCCAGAAACATAAACGGATAGCCAACATGCAGCCAGTGAAAAATGAGGACCACAGAGGGCAGTATTTTAAGAACATCAGACTGCCTTCTCTAGTCATCAGAGGGAGTTCTGACTTCACGCTATAAATCTGATTAACTGGATCCATATTTTATAAATAAGGAGCTTAAATAGTAGCTGTATTTCACTTGGTTGAACTTCAAATTATTTTAGATGAAAGTAATGTATCTTTTTGGATATCAGACTCTTGCTTAAAAATTTATGTACTTTAAAATTCCTGTTACAGAGAACATAAACAGTACATTGGGTTTGATCAGTCAGTGAAAAATTAATCTCAAGGGGTAAACGTTTCATCTGCCAGGGCCTCAGAGAACTAAATAACAAGCAATTTTCTAAACTTCATCCTAGCCCTAAAATCGCCTGTTTATGTGATATGGATTAGTAGCTTACTCATAGAGGCTGCTTGCTCCCTGCAAGACCACTGCTCCTGAATAGGATCATCATGACATACCACCACCAAGTGTGTTCACCGTGACCCAGAAATGCAAACAGCAAGGGCTCCTTCTGATCCTAAGTTTCAGAATTGAGTTAATCACATATCTTACTCATGTTACACTACTCTCCAACCTCACAAGGCCTATACCATGTTTTGTTAATTTTATTGTTTTCCCCTTAACGTCTCATCCTAACTTCCATTGTCCTCTTTGCTAGAGGCATCCGCACTAATGTTTATAAAACATAAATGTATTTAGGTGTGTTTGTATCTTTGAGAAATATGTCAAGTTGTCTGTGTTACCATATGTGTTTAATTCATATACATGTAATTTTTCTAGAAAACACTTTCTTTTTTCATTCAACATATGTTTTCAAAATCTCTCCATGTTGCTTTGTGTGCATCTAGATAATTAATTCTAAATGGCGCATGGAATTCCACTACATATGTCTGTCCTACAAATGACTAAGTCCTTCTCCTAGCAACAGACACCTGAGCCCTCTCCAGCTTGCTGCCTTCTTACACAGGGCATCAGTAAACACACTCGTACCTCTTCCCACATAGTCCTGTGTAAGAGTGGCTCCAGAGGTTATACCCAGGGGTGGAATCTTAGCACGTATGACCAGATTTCTCTAAGCACTGCCAGGTCACTCTGCAGAATAGTTGTTTCAGTTTAGACTTCCACTAACAGTGCAAGACGATTTCCCAACTCCCTTACCAATAGCTGGTATTATCTGACTTTCTGACACTCGTCTGTGTGATGGATGGTAGAGTGTTTTAGACCTGTTCTAGACTACCAGTTCTCTCAAATGTTTGAACCTCCTCCATTTAGTTCTGAATCCTGCACATAGCTTTCACAGGCCCTGGACCACTAGAAATACCAGCTCAGGACCATCTAGGTAGACTCTTCCCTCACAATCCTGCTCTGCTCTTTATACATCATGGAAGGTCATGCTAGCCTCAGAACTTCTCTAAGAAGTTTCCATTCTCTCAAGAGAGGGGGATTCCAGGTTCTCCTAGAAACTTTCTGGATGTTTCTACTCACCCTGTGGGAGTTTTCATGCATGGAGTCAGTACACAGTGCTGAGTTCTTGTCCTTCATCCCTTCTTCTCTCTCTCCCTCCCTTCCTTTCTCTCTTCTCCCTCTGCCTCCTAGATGTGAAGTGTCTTCAACTTTTCCTTTTTGACTGATAAGAAGTATCTCCCTTTCTTATTCTCCCTTTCCCCAGGTGACCTTTCTCCCTGTTCTTCCCTGGGACAATCATGGGGGAAAGGTGATAGGGAGAGAAATTGTATTACTACAGGGGAAAATATATTGGAAATTTTTGAAAAAATATTGTCTACATGTACTTGCTCTTCCATACAAATAACACTTTAACCATTCCAAAGTACTTTTGCATATCATTTGACCTTCTCAAAAACCTAGATAGAGAAGTTGTTACCATTTGCAGACAAAAATAGAAACCAAGGCTGAGAAAAGTGAAAGAATTTTGTGCAGTAATGAGATAGATAACCCACAGATAACCTATTTTAGAAGAATTCATATGTCTTTTACAAGTTTTCCCCTGAGTGTATCAGGAAACCTTTTTAGAATAGCAAATCTCCCCATTTTCTCTTTTGTAGACCTGGCCATCTGAGCCAAAAGGAAATTCTTGCACAAAAATGGGACTTCTTTGTCTCTGCTTTGCAGCAAGAACTTATGGTTGCTCTTAAGTATTTGCAAGAACCTCTGAGTTCTTATTCCTCCGTTGGCAATTTTTCTATAATTAAAAAAATATTCTAAAATATGATCATCACTGTTATACTTAGAACCAAACAGGCAGCTGTTTATTTTTTCAGTCTATATTGTACTTATTAAATTATACCTTAGTCTAACAAAGATTATAGATTTGATTCATTTTGTGGAATAGCCATTTTAAGTGTCTAATTCTCTGATTATACATACCTAGACACACAGTTTATTTTAATGATCTAATTGTACTTTAATCATGTAATTGCACTTTTTTCTGGGAAAGCAACATATTTTTCCACCTATTTCTATAACAATTTTAAGTGAAATACATTTGGAGGACACTTTTCTATGTCCCAAGTGAGCATTTTCTGCCAGCTGGTTAACAAAGACCATCTCTGCTTGAAGGGAGGCAGTTTGGGTTAGTGAACAGAGACAGACCTAGTTATGAACCCTAGCTCTCTACAGCCTACCAGCTGTGTGGCGTTAGACAAGTGACTTAATCTCCAAACCTTAGTTTTTCTTGTACTAATAAGGAATAATAATAGTACTTGTGCTGAAGAGTTACTGCAAAGATTCAATGAAGTTAATATATTTTTTGTAAAGAGCCTAGCATGTAGCAAGCACTAAAAATGCTGCTTTTCTTCTTTTTTGTAAAGAGCCACTTGGTAAATATTTTAGGCTTTGTGCCTTTACCGTGTGAAGGCAGCCATAGACGATAAGTAAATGAATGAGCCTGCCTGTGTCCCAACAACACTTCCTGTATCATGTATTATATTTGATATAATTTTAGCTTGTCTTAATACCTTATTCTTCCTTTGATTTTATTAATCATTGAAAAATGAAGAAAAAAATTTTAGCTCTGGGTTGTACAGAAAACAGGCAACAAGCCCACTTTGACCTCAGAATTGTAGTTTGCTGATTCCTGCTTTAGAAGAGAAGACCCTGTTATTATTTACAGTAACAGGTCTGAGCATTACTGAAAGAGTAATGCATTTTTCAGCTCCTAATTGTTTTATAATTTTGTTCCAGTGATTATTGTTTTTTTTGATGAGGATTATTTTGAAGGACATTGTCTGGGCTGAGCGAGGACCGCAGCCTGAGGGCTGGCTGAGTGGCACAGGGCTCGACACATTCAGTTCCCACCGTGCTCCTTTGTACAATGCCTAGCATGTAGCAAGCACTAAAAATGCTGCCTTTTTTCTTCTTCTTTTCCTTACAAAAAATAAACAGAATCATCATGAACACCACTATTGTACTCCAGAAAATCTACACTAAAAATATTGCAGAGAATATTTTACCTTTGAAATGATCAACAGAAACAGGCGTTTGTGCGTCTTGTTGCCCAAATATGCCGCCTGGCTTGGCCCTTTGCACACAGTAGGAACCCAGTACACTGGAGAAAGAAGCATCAATAAATGAATGTAAACTCCACGTGAGCCTACAGCATAAGCGATTAACACAACAGCGAATGTCATTCGGATGAACGGTTTCAATCAAATAAAACTATATTTGGGGCAAAGTCTCATTCCCTGCTACTCTCTGGGTATTTCTTGAATATACAAAGTACCCTTTGAAGACAAGGAGAGTGTCTCAGATGGATGAGATACCTGGGGAGTAAAGAAATATGGGGAGGAGGGAGGGAAACGAGGCCTGTGTTGTATTTTTTTGAAGGAATAAGCAAGTATTTAATGCTGACATTTTTTTCTTATAGAACTAAGAAATGCTTTTTGAGTCATCCAAAAGAGCAAAACTCATGTAACCCTCATCATCAAGGCCTTTTCTATGCAAGCGTATTGAAATGTTTCAGAACTGCTTTTGTCTATAACCTATATAATGCATTCTCTCTAGAAAAAAAAATCCTGCTTTCTGTATATCGAGTAGTCTAAAAACATAGCATGTCACTTTTATTCCAAGCAAATAGAAATATGCAAATTCAGGATAGTAATTAACCAAAATAAGAGCTTCTCTCAACAACTGTCCGTGCATGCCCTGCCCCAGAGCACAGGCAGAACAGGCCCCAGAGGAAAGGTAGCAAAGCTTAAGCCAGATTTAAAATAAATCTGTAACAGTTAAGGCTTCTTCTCCCTCCAAAGCAGAAAGCAATTGGTAGGAAAGGGAATCTAAACCCAATATATATATATAGTCAAGCCTAAAGTATTTATTGAAGTCCCTTAGAACACAGAACATTTTACTAGATCTCTGGGGACCCTACGAAAGGATGATAAGACATAAAGCCCCTGTTCAGAACACTACCAGTTTCCCCCCATTGGATTCTACCCCTTCAACTTCTCAACTCTGTGCACACAGTGAGCAGCTTACTAAAAACATGCCCTAAAAACCTGTGGATGTCCAACCAAACCCAGACAGGGCTGCACCACGACTACATGGCAATAATCAGGTTACACCTGATGAACTACGCTTCCCTTTTACATATGAGCCAAGTGTTTCTCAGTTCAGGCCCAGGAGATCACTGAGTTCATAACCAAGTGCAACGGATGGGAAGAGAATAAAGGCCAAAGTCCAACATAGGCTTTAGGACAGAGAAACTGAGGTGGCTGAAAGGTATAGTCAGTAGAACGAAGGAGTGATATGAATGAGAAAGAAAAATAACAGGTTAAAGGACATTGTCAGAGCGATTATACCTGACAGAAGGAGTCTCCCTTAAAAAAAAAAAAAAGAGTTTGCATTTTTTTTCAAAGCTAAAAAGGAAAGAAAATCACCACAATAACTATCTTTATTATTCACTACCATGTGCCAGGTGCTGTTTAAAAATGCATTACATATATATCAATTTACTTAATTATAATCCCACAACCCTAGGAGATAAACATTATTATCATGCCCCTTTTTCAGGGAAGGAAGCTGAGGCACAGAGAGGTGAATGTCACACAGCTAGTAAGCACCTGAGCCGGGGTAGAGACTCATACAGTCAAGCCTACAGCCCGCTTGCTTCTCCATTCCCCGCTTTTCAACAGGGAAAGCCAGGGGCCAATAATTCTTGGCTCAGCCTGTATATTAATAGCACATGCTTATGTCTGGGTCTCTTGGTTACCACTCGGAAGCAAGCCCCCCAGGGTAGCATGGTGGTCCTCTCTAACCTCCCAGCTTCTGAACATCACCCCTTTACCACACACAGGAGGAAACAAGCTCTCTTTCAGGCCAGAGTGGATGTAAGGTACGGTTTATGAAAGGGTCCTATTTGGTCCTTTCTGTTTGACCCACTATTAAGCCCCCATAAAGCTTCCTGGTCAAAGAAAAGCTTCCTTAATGAGAAATTCCCCATGAGGGCAAACTTGTCATTCTCTCAAGCCAGATTGTCATGGAAACTTTTTATAAAGGGGAGCTCAACACTCAAGTCTTCGGGCAGCAAAAGAAGCCACGCAGTTAGTCTTTTGTAAAATTATACAGATTTATTCACTGCCACAAGTGAAGCAATGGCGCGAGTTCCTTTCACTGATGAACGGAAGTGGAACACAAGGAGAGGGGCACGGTGGGAATTGAATGTGTCGAGCCCTGTGCCACTCAGCCAGCCCTCAGGCTGCGGTCCTCACTCAGCCCAGACAATGTCCTTCAAAATAATCCTCATCAAAAAAACAATAATCATTGGAACAAAATTATAAAACAATTAGGAGCTGAAAAATGCATTACTCTTTCAGTAATGCTCAGACCTGTTACTGTAAATAATAACAGGGTCTTCTCTTCTAAAGCAGGAATCAGCAAACTACAATTCTGAGGTCAAAGTGGGCTTGTTGCCTGTTTTCTGTACAACCCAGAGCTAAAATTTTTTTCTTCATTTTTCAATGGTTAATAAAATCAAAGGAAGAATAAGGTATTAAGACAAGCTAAAATTATATCAAATATAATACATGATACAGGAAGTGTTGTTGGGACACAGACATGCTCATTCATTTACTTATCGTCTATGGCTGCCTTCACACGGTAAAGGCACAAAGCCTAAAATATTTACTAGCTGGCTCTTTACAAAAAGAGTTTGCCAACCCCTTTCTAAAAATGATAAATGGTAAATGTATTGCCCTGACAAATTTTTCACTAATTGTCTAATTGTAGTTTTTAATCGTTAGAAAACAGTGAAGCATTTTGTGACCTACCCTAGTCATTAATTTCTAAAACCCTCTGCTAAATAGACACTGCAACCTATTCTTCACTCTAATGATAAGTTGAGATCCCTTAATTGCTTCGAGGGGCATGTTTTCTCTTACACGAAAATGATGTCTGACTGATACAAACCAGGACCTTTCTTCAAACGCCTGAGTGAAGCAAAGCAGAAAACATCCCCTGCGCATGGACATTCATTTGGCAGGAACATGTTGCTGCTAAGCTTGAAACCAAAACAATTAAAGCCAGTAAAGACAGAGCACGTGGGCTTCTGTTCCTGCCTGTTGCTTATTCCAAAATCCTCAAATCCACAGAAATGTTTCTGTGCAGCTTTTCATTAAGCATTTCAAAAGGAAAACAGGGCACCAGCCTTCTTAGAATCTGCAGGGTGTGTTGCTGTTGTTGTTTATGACCAGCCTCTGAGGGTGGCTGACCCACGAGGGCAAACCTGCCATTTATATTTCTCTTAAAAAGAAGTAAACCGTCACAGGATTCAACTGCTTTGTTGTCATTCTACATACATATATGTAATGTTCCCCCCGTCTGCAGAGCTGATTCTCTTCCACGCTGCGCCCCAAACAGATGCCTCTAGAATTGTTCCAAATCTGGCATTGTCGTTGACTTCAAAAGTCGCTCCCTAAGCAGAAGGTTTGGAGAAAGACACAAAACAGACTCACCAATTATTATAATTCAGGCATCTCCTAGGACTTCATAAATGTGCTGTAATAAATTATGTTATCTCCCTGAGTTACATGAAAGTTTTATTTGTATTCATATAATAGACTAAGCAGCAACTTCTTCATGGGAGGTACTGGCAAGAAAGAAGTTCCCAATTAAGAGCCCAGGAGTCTGTGATCCAGTCCCAGGGCCTCTGTGCCGGCTCTGTAAACTAGGACATTGGAGAAAATGTTCTAGGCTTGGGTCAATTTCCCATTATTCAAACATGTTTTAAAGTTGTGCAGAACTCTGTGAAGACATCTATCTCGTGACCTTAATCAGAAAATTATTCATGACTCAGATCCCAAGGACTCCTTTAAACCAGTTTGGGAAACTGCTGAAGCTCATTCAACATTTTTAAAAACTTTTTATTGTTGACATCTTTACAGATGTCCCCCATTTTCCCCACCTCCACCCAACCCCTGCCTCCCCCTCCTCTGACCTTCACCACACTCTTGTCTGTGCCCATGAGCTATACATACATGTTCTTAAGCTAATCCCTTCACCTTCTTTCACCCAGTACCCCACCCCTCCCTCCTTCAACATCTTTAAAAGCTGTTCTAAAACATGGTTATAATCAAATGCAATATTTTTCCCCAACAAAATGAAAACTTTGTCTCTGACTCGCATTCAACCACTTCAAGAGATATAATTTACCTTAGTCCAGAAATATATTCATTTTTATAAGTGGTTTTGAAAAGAAATAGGCCAGCAGGAAAATCTAGTTAGCCAACCAAAATTTTCATTGGTTCTACTGAATAAGTAATGCCACTGTTTGCCTTTGCTAGCCATTACTAACTCTATCTGAGTCAGAGAAGACAAATATCTCTCTACCACGAGACCAGATTTTTTGTTAAAAAATGAGCCAAAGGGGATTTTTTTAAAGTGGGGGCAGGCAGCACACATTTAATTAGGCCTAGGCTTGCTGCCTGATTTCCATTAGGCCCCTGCCTGATTCTGATTTGGCCCATGCTAAGCACTTGTAGGCCACTGGGCACGAAGGCCAGTGCTTATTTTCATGGCTGTTTCAATTCATCAAGAAAATCCTTTGAAAGATGAAAGAAACTCCACATTTTTTCACCTGTTGTTCTTTCTTGTGTGCCTGTCACTTCACTAGCCAAACTCGCTTCAAGCCAAACCAAATGCTTTCCAAACCTCTACAGCATTCCTTTGAAGATCTTAAGTTAAGTATTTTCTTATGCTGACCAGTATAGCTTCCAAATAAGGAATAAAAAAAACAACGTCGTTCTTAAGTTATTTTTTTAAATACCAGAAATATAAAAACACATTCCAATATGTGCAAAAAAAAAAAAAAGAGAGAGAGAAGAAAAATTCCTCCTCTCCAAGTTTAGGAGTCTTGAGTCAAATACACCTGATGTTCATTACCACACCCACAGCACACTGCTCATGTGTGACAAAGTTCCTGCAAAGACCATATGCTGTTTTTATTATTACCACTTCACAAGTTTTCCCAGGCTCTCTAGAAAAAGTATTTTATAAGACCAGCCCACTGAGTGGGCTCATCTTACTACACCGATGAAATTGGGTTTGCTCTTTACTTGATTAACAATAAACATCTCTCCTGATTTCTAACAGCATGGCAATTAGGACCCTGACCTGTCACCACTAGCTTCAAGTTTTTGGCTTTCATCAAAAGAAAATGAGTTTGCCAAGAAGGAAAAACACAGCTCTACCTTCAAGCTAAAAATAGTTCTGTCTTCTAGAAAATCTGCACTTTCACACGGCTCCGGTAACTGTTCTCCAAGCAGCTTTCAAGAGATACTGAGAGAAGTACACAGGAGACCCTAGTTTGAGGTACTGGTTTAGCTGAAAGAGATGCAAATGAGCAAAAGCTGACATGAGAAAGCAGAAAAGACAACCCAGTTGATAGAAAGGGAAATGAGGCCTCACTCATCTGTTGATACTCTTTGAGAGAGTCAAAAATAGAACGGACAAAACCACTGAACATAGAGAATATATTTAAACTTCCTTTTTACAAGAGTCTATACCGAAGGCTTAAAAAAAATTTTTTGAAAGTTACAGTAAAGACATATTCTTAGAAAACCAACTGAAAAACAAAAAACAAAGTAGAGGCAATTCCCTAGATGAAGCTTATTTAGCATAGTCATGGATTATCTATGTTATTATTGCTATTATTATAATATTTTAGATAACCTCTTGTTATTATTAAATGCTCGTCATATCCCAGGTCCTGTACTAAGCACTTCATGTAAGTTATCTTCTTCAGTACTCTCAAGAGCATCAGTAGGTAGGTAATATCATCTCAATGTTATGGAATAACCAAGGCTCAGAGACGTTAAATAGTTTGCTCAAGAAAATCTGCTAGTGAATGATGCGAAACTAAGTAATTTGTTAAAGTACTTTTCAGCAGTAATTTGACTTCTCTGAAATTTTCATAGTGATAAAATCATTTAGATATCTATAATGTTTTCTTATCACAGGCATTTATTTATGGACAATATATCAAATAAATAACCAATGCTCTCCTCACCCTCAGGGGATTCGGATTTCACCATGAATCAGTTCTCCAATCCTTGCTCATTCTTGATGTTTATCAAATGTGAGTAAAGTTATTTCATTCGATGGAAATTATTGAGCGCCAACTGTGGACCAGGCAGTATATAACTATCCTAAACTTGATTATGGAAAGCAATGAATTTACCAATATCAAGCAGAATATTTCTCCTATAACTAGAGTTTGCTCCATCCTCACAAGCCTATGGCAACAAATGAGGTTGCATTTTTCAGCTAACCCAGGTTGCATGGCTTCCCCCTCACCTCTCAGGACACACTCATCAATCAAGGACTGCCCAGGCAACTCTTGTAAATCCCTGAGGGCATCTCACCTGTGGTAAGAAACAAGCCTTGTCAGACACTACATAGCTTCTAATTCCTCCTGCCCTTTTCCAATCCCTGCATGGACTCTGTTGGAGCTGCAAGAGAAGTGTGCTCACTCTCGCTTTCTCTCCCCGCCCCCCACCCAATTGCATTACCTTCTGTTAGAGAGCTCCCTAAGTAATCTTGCTTGTACCTCCAGTGTCCAAAAGAGTTTTAGCAAAACAACTCTTTTCATTTTCATTTATAGCTTTCACCCCTAGTCTCTGAAGGACTGAGACATGATCTAAACAGTGGCCAGGACTAGAGATGAATTTGAGTCATAGACCACACACCATTCTCAGAATGGCCCCTCTCCTCTGATGACTGAGGCTTGTTACTAGAGCAAGCCATTACCCTTTGCTTCCTCAATCCTTATAATAGTCTCCCAGGGTAAGCTTCAGTCCTTTTACAAAAAGACTTCGGACATGCCCTGCCCACCATAATTATAACATGTTCAGAACGTGGCTGAACCTCAAGGAAAGCCACTGTATAGCCTCATGGCCATGTTCAAACACCCACCTTCACCCCCACCACAGATACACATCCCTTATGAGAAAATAAGTACCTCAGGGTAGGGGTGAGAATGCTAAAGATAAAGCTAAATTATCCCTGTGTTGTGATATGGCTTATTGGGAGATTTGGGGGTCAAGAAAGATAGAGCATACTTTCAGGTACACTAATAGACCACCAGGAGACAATGATAAGGATCATCCAAGATCAGCTGCTATAGAATTGTAAAAATAAATAAAATTCTGGCAGGATGGATCTATGATGGGAATTTAGAGGATAAGCAGGAATTAGCCACAAAAAGTCCAAAGCACCAAAGATCTGTTTTCATGTCACCTAACAGAGTGAGTTATAACTTCAGAGAACTTAAGTTCAGCTTCCTCAAAACTGAAAACTACATCTTGTGCCACAGACAGTTGGTGCCCCTCTGACATCCTCTCAACCCATTTCTACAGCCTTGGCTGCCTGTACCATTAGTGGACAGTTCCCTTCACGAACCAGTGGGTTCCAACCTCAAGCATCTGTGTCTCTTTGCCTGGGGAGCATGCTCCGCCCACTCCCAGGGTAAGCCAGAAATAGTGGGGAGTTCATTCTTGCAGGACTAAGCCTGCACCTGTGAATGGCATAGGATAGTAGATAAATGCCCCAGCTTCCTCACCCCTTGCTGGAACTACAGTCTTAAGGAGTGCCTGGCAGAATTGAGTCCCAAGTGTCCACAGGTACCCACTGCTGAAATAACACGACTGCCTTTCCTCCCGTCTCCATCTCATAGCCCTGCTCCCTCGATGTGCTTCCTAAGACCACTTCAAAAGTAAACTACCTGCCCCCAAATCCTTGTCTCAGGATCAGATTTAGGAAAAAACACGAATTAAGATGACTTCTTTCAGGTAAGAATTTTCTAAAATGCAAATTAACTCACTATACTTATGCACAGAGTCCTGCATAGAACTCTGAAAGCAAAAGAAAGCAAAGAGTTTTGAAGGAAAATAATATTAATTCCAGAGGTTTGAGGACCTTTCCTTTACTCAGCTTCACCACTTGGGAACTGACTTGAGTCCAAAGCTCAGAGAGAGAGAGAAGCTTCCGGGCAAGAACCAAGCTTCAGATTGTCAGGGAAGATAAAGGGAAAACAGGAGGAATCTCTCCTCATTTCTCAGTGTCATCCTCCGTTTCATGGACACATGATCCCTGGCTTCAAGGAACTCAGTCTGTGGAAGGAAAATAATTAAAAATAACAATTAAAATAATCAAAATGTACTAAATGTCATCACTGAGAGCTATTGCCATGGAGGGGGAAGCATTTCAATAAATATTCATTGAGAAAATGAATGAATAAACTCTGTCCGTGGAAAGTATATTCCTAGCAAATTTTTAAAAATGAGCAGGCCTTGCCTTGACTGGTGTGGCTCAGGGGGTTGGGCACCATCCCAGAAACTGAAAGGTTGCCAGTTCGATGTCCGGTCAGGGCACATGCCTGGGTTGGGGGCCAGGTCCCCAGTTGGGGTGTGTGAGAGGCAACCACGCAAGGCATCTCTCACACATCGATGTTTCTCTCCCTCTCCTTCTCCCTCCCTTCCTCCCTCTCTGAAAGCAAATAAATAAAATGTTTTTAGAAAATAAAAATTAAAAAATGAACAGGTCCTCACCAAAAGAAGGAATGAAGGGCCATTCCAGGCAGAGGAAATAACATAAAACTGGAAAAGATCAAGAATATACAATCAGTCTAGAAATCACTAGCTCTCAAATTGGGCTTCATATTGGAATTACGTAAGAATTTTTTTTTTTTTAAGTAAGGCCTGGGTCAGGTCCCCAGAGACTCTGACTAAACTGGTATGGGGCAAGGCCTGGTACTTGAATTCTTTTAACTTGCCCAGGTGATCCTAATATATAGCAAAGTTTAAGAACCACTACTGGACCATCCTGCAAGCTTCCTTATTTCTGCCTTGTTGTCTTTTCTTCCAAAAATACTCACTAAATCCTCTAGTAACTCACAAAGATAGAATATGACAAGTTTCAACAAATTCACTGGAGCTTCTTCTGCCCTGTGTTGTCTATCCTCTTCTCAGCAAAAATTAGATGACCTTAAATTAGCCCCATAATGATGACAGGCAGCCATAGAAACTGAACAAAAGGGACGATTGGGTCTTTTTAGTCCAGTCCCATAACCTGCCATGTGCCAGAGGACCTTACAGTGGATTAAAAGCACAGGTCTCACCTTCTTTCTCTCACTTCCAGTCCATTCCCTCAGCTCCCGTATCTCTGAGGCTTTTATTTGTAATAAGGAATTATAAATTGTGTGGAGGGAGATCCTCCCCATTCGCCATGGAGCTTGCAAAATGATTCCCCTGGAGACCACAGCAAAGTTAATGTCACATACAACTTCAGAATGAGGAAGAATGAGGTTGCTTTGGGTTAGTACAGAAATTGTTAGCTTCAGCATCCACATGAAGATCAGAATAGTGCTCTCAACACCACTTCTCCTTTGTGCCTTTATGGACAGGTTAAAGAGGGAAATGGTTTATGCCTGCTGGGAACTATTATGGCAGGAAACACTCATAAGAAAGAATTCTTCCTAGTGGAGACTTAAGCAACTTTATTTCTGTTTCTAACACTTAGCATTCATTCATTCCTTTTTCAGAACATAGATTTTTTGTGCGTATGTCACTATGACATCCCAATAAAGGACAAGGGGAGGAGCGTTATTTCATGTGACATTTGAAAACCTAACCTCTATCAGCTGCAGGTCATTCTTCCCATGACTGGGAGTTAGCTGTGCAAGGCCAGGAGCCCCAGCACACCAAGCATGCAGCAAGATCAGGGGCTGAGACCGCCTTTCTAGCACACTCACTAAGTTTCTTTTTTCATTCATTCATTCCATTACTGATCACCTTCTCTGTAACCTACATTTTGGAGAGCACTGTAGAGCAATGTATTCCAAATCTGATGGTAAAATCTCCCTTCACTCTTTTGAAAAATACAGGTTCCCAGCCCTGGCTGGTCTGGCTCAGTGAACTAAACACCAACCAGCCTGCGAACCAAAGGGTTGCGGTTCAATTCCCAGTCAGGGTATATGCTTGAGTTGCGGGCCAGGTCCCCAGTAGGGAGCACATGAGATTCAACCACACATTGATGTTTCTCTCCCTCTCTTTCTCCCTCCCTTCCCTTCTGTCTAAAAATAAATAAGTAAAATCTTTTAAAAAAAGAAAAATACAGGCTCCCAGATCCCACTACAGTCTCCCTGAATCAGAATCTTCTGGGGAAGGTAATGGGAATCTGTACTTTTAACAAGCATCTTATCATATGAGCAGTTCGTTTGGAATGGTTGGTCCCTATGTCTTTCCCAGCTCTTAGGCTTCATTGTTCTGTGAATCTAGTTCATGTAGGTCCCTTCTAGTTGGATTCCCACATGAAACAATGTTATCACCATCAGCAACTTCCAGATCTCCATGTTCCATGAAATGCCAAGCCCACCCACAATTTCTTTAAAAGTCAGTTAGTAACAATGCATATTGAGCATTTAAGTCATCATCTTTCTTTCTTATACTATTTTCTTTACCCCATAACCAAATGTCTCAGTGATGACAGTACAATCATCTCATTAAATATGAGTGTCATTACTGTTTTTTTCAATGTAACCCTGTTGTTGTTTTTTTAACAAGATACAACTTTGAACAGCAATCACATGACTGAGGTCACCTGGAGTCCTGTGGAGTGAGATGGAATTCAGAAAAGATTCTGAAGTTCTTAAACAACTGGGAATCTCCGTTCTATGCATTAACTGGCCGTAGCTTCAGGGCTGCCCAAGTGGAACTCCTGTTTTTAGACCCACAGACCATCTAGTCATGCCTGATGTGTCTATTGCTCCCAGCCATAACAAATTCAGGATGCAAACCATTTGTGTCATTTGTCTTGGGTGGCAACAAATTATGACTTGCCTCAGCAAGTTGCTGTGTCTCAAAGGCTTCCTGCTGGGAATGGTAATCAAGTGCTAGCACCACGCAGGAGGGAAGGTGGCCAAGGGGATGTGCTAGGAAGCCTTAGAATGCATCTCCTGTGTCTATTTGCGTCTCATAAGCTGTGGTCTTGGCAGCTGCAAGTGTTGTCATTTGTTGTCTTTTTTCCCCCCAAAGGCCATTTTGTCTTATCTGATGTTGAAACTCTGCCACAGAGCTTTGACCACCAGAGCATCAGAATGAGAAATCAGTTGGAAATTTGTCTGTGTCTCTTCCTCTGCTTGACATTTCCATACTGACAAGATACGGCTAAATATTGACTTTTTGGTCAAGTTGGGATTAGGTGTCTGGTCTGTGAGAATTGATTGTGAACCATTATTTTTTCTCCTTTAGGGCACTGACTTCTCTTAAAAAAAAATAGAAAAGAGAAAAGGCAAAAATTGTTGCCTAAAGAGCTGTCATTAGTTAACAGAAGGTCTTGTCTGAGATGTAATAAAAATTGTCATTGAAATTTGAGATATGGAGGCATTTTTGTTGAAGATGGTGTTGGTGGACATTAGAAAATATTAAAAATCTGATTTGTGCACTTATAAGTTATTCACATTAGTCCATTGAGGAAAATGCCTCCCTATTATCAATATAAGTGTACAAACCAGATAACTGCATGACTTCCATTATTTATAAACTAAATGTATATCACTGCCATACTAAAATCAATAGGTGAAGGTCCCTGTGCTCAATTTAGCCAACACAGACCCAGCCTGGTGGATTGTGCATCCTTTTACCATTCCACTTGGAATAGAGCATTTAAGAGAATCTAAAACACATGATTTTGCCTCTCTAAACCTTCATGAGTGTCAGTATTGTCTCCCAAAGGAGACTGTAAATTCCTTGAAAGCAGGTCGATCCTTGATTGATTTCCCAAGATGCAACATTCCTAGTCCTCTGAAAGTATTTCCTTGTTATTCCACCATCTTAAATTATTAAAACCTATTCAGAATGCTCTTCAAGTCAAATGCTCAGACAAATCAGTAAATACTGTATAGCCAGAGAGTCAAGGTATGGTGTCTGTTCCCAAGGAGTTTACAACTTATTTAGAAAGAAGGTGATACAGAATTATTCACTGATAAAATGTAGCAAAGGAAAAATCACTGTATTCAGAGGAAAGTACCCTGATTATGGGCTAGAACAGAGACTGCTACCTTAATGGGTAAATTAGCCCTGGGCCCTGAAAGAATTCAGCTACATGAAGGACAAGGCATTCCAGGTTTTCTGTAAGATTCTGATTGCTGTGTTTTGCCCACCTCAGCCCCCAAGATTAAAATATTTTATGTAAAGAAAATCTTGTTTTTTAAACAAAGAAAACTAGACATTACAATATTTGTTACTGCTTTCGTGAGGCTGCTGAAATCTGAAATATATACAAATATATGCCTGAACCATACGATATTGCTTGTGTTTGTCTGTTTTTGACCTATAGAACTTGCAGGTTCACATGATCCAACCACACACACAAGTGATGGGCACACACACATCCAATGGAAAATTTCTCATCTTTATTTGAGCAAAATTTCCTAACTGTGCTAATTTTTGGTTGTAGTAACTTTAACAGGCAAGTAATAAATTCTCAATAAACGACTTCTATCAACACTGTTAATATGTATTACAATAAAGTCTGCTCTCCATATCTATATAATGAACCTGACTTGGCAAAAAGAATATTTGATGATTCAAGTTGTGAATAATGAAACAGAAAATTTTCTTCATATTCAGATGGGCAGTTGCATTAGTCCTTCACCCCTAGGAATGCACATCCAAATCCACCAGCAATCAAGAATAAAAGAAACAAAGTCTTGAGTCATCTCTCCACTGAATATGTCAACCACATGACAAAAGCACAAACAAACGGGTATGAGAGTTTCAGCTAATGAACATAAATAAAATTTAAAAAAATAATAAACTAAAACAGACCGATTTTACACATCTGGACCCTGGAGGGAAGAGAAAGACAAGAAAGTCTGGTAATGAGGAGAGCATCATAGAATGAAGGATAGCACAGTACATTTTGCCTGGTCTTCTCTATAACAAAGGGGAGCCCATTTTGAGCTTCACCCAGGGTACAATTCCAAACTAGGCAAACCAAGGGAAAAGACTCCAAAGATTTCTAATACAGAGATGAGTAAAAGCAGGTTTACAGTTGTGGGTATTCAAAAGGCAAAACCAAGCTGTGAATCTAGGCTGGCAGCTGCTAGTTCCTGACCTGGGAACACTTAGCAAGAGGTATCAGGTAAGAGTAGGTTTATTCTGATATTATTATTTGTTAATTATTGTATTATTTACTTGTATTACAACTGTAAACCTACTTTTGCCCACTCCTGTACATGTGGCTCATCAGGGTAATTATACACCCTAAAAAAAATATCAGGACTTCCAATCAAGATGGCAGCACAGATAAACACAGCTCACCTCCTTGCACAACCACATCAAAATTACAACTAAATTATAAAACAACCATTACTCAGAACAGTCAGAAATCTAGTTGAATGGAAGTCTGATGACTACAGAATTAAAGAAACCACATCCATCCAGACTGTTGGAGGGCCAGAGACACACAATGGACTGGTCCCACATCATTGTGTGGTGTATAAAAATTCAGGAGGGATATCTCAGAAGCAATGAGTTCCAGACCCACATCAGGCCCTCAACTCCAGGGTTCCAAAACCAGAAAGATAAGTCCTCTCAACTTCTGACTGCAAAAACCAGCAGGGCCTGAATCAGTGGAAGAAATTCCTGGAGTCCCAAGGAGTTCCTCTTAAAGAACCCACACATGGACTTACTCAGACTCACTCCCTCTGAGCTCCAGCACCAAGGTAGAAGCTTGAAAGGCACCAGTGGCATGCAGGGAGGAACTGAAGCATCTGGTATCAAGGTGAGAGCTGGGGTACAGCTTTCACCCAGACACAGAGGTGGGCGGAGGCCACTGTCCCTTTTCTGAACATTCCTCCCCACAGAGCCACAGAGCCACAGAGCCAGCAGACATGTGCCACATATGAGACTCCATCAACCTAACACTGTTCACTCCACCCTGGAGATCCCCTGAGACTCTGTTCCACCAACTTATAGGCCCACCCAAGCTGTTAACACAGACTTTTCCACATGAATGGCTGGTCTTCACTACACTTCACAACTTCCTAAATCCTCTCAAACAAGCAACAGTTGACCTCAGTGAGTTCCCAGTCCCCATACCTCTTGCTAAGTGTCCCCAGGTCAGGAACTAGCAGCTGCCAGCCTAGATTCATAGCTTGGTTTTGCCTGGCCATCTCCAAGCCCAGCACAAGTAGCAGTCATCTATGATTGATTTATAGACCAAGCAGGGTGGCTGCAGGCAGAACACAGGTTGGGGGTGACCTTGGCCTGAGCCACCTGGGAAACCTCAGTGGACAGCTACAGACCATATCAGAGCACTACCACCCTGCACCTACACAGCTGATCCTCCACAGAGAGTAGAGGTTGATGGTAAGTGGTCACAGCAAATTCTTGCAGCTGACTGGCCTGGGGAAATCCCTCTCCACCTGCCAACAGAAATCAAGGCTCAACTATAAGAGAAGAGTATACCCAGTGCACACAAAGAGCTTACCTTGATTACCCAGCTTGGGTGATACGGGAGGGTGGATCCTACAGGACACCTACTGCATTAGGCCATGATACCAAAACAGAGAGTCATAACAGCTCTACCTAATACATAGAAATAAACACAGGGAGACTACCAAAATGAGAAGACAAAGAAACATGGTCCAAATGAGAGAACAGACCAAAACTCTAGAAAAAGAAAATGAACACACAATGATCCAAAACTTATGGGACACAGCAAAGGCAGTCCTGAGAGGGAAGTTCATAGCGATACTGGCCTACCTAAAAAAAATAGAAACATTTCAAATAAACAACCTAACCCAATGTCTACAAGAACTAGAGGAACAACAACAAAGACAGCACAGAGCAAGTAGAAGGAAGAAAATAATCAAGATCAGAGCAGAATTAAATGACATAAAGACTAAAAGGACAATTCTAAGGATCAATAAATCCAGGAGATGGTTCTTTGAAAAGATAAATAAAATCGACAGGCCTTTAAGCAGTCTCATCAAGAAAAAAAGAGAGAGGACACAAATAAATACAATCAGAAATGAAAGAGAAGAGATTACAACTGATACTACAGAAATACAAAGGACTGTAAGAAATTACTATGAAGAACTATATGCCAAGAAATTTGAAAACCTAGGTGAAATGGACAAATTTCTAGAAAAATATAATCTTCCAAAATTGAATGAAGAAGAAGCACAAAGCCTGAACAGGCCAATAACAGTGGATGAAGTTGAAGCAGTAATCAAAGAACTTCCAACACATAAAAGCCCTGGACCAGATGGCTTCACAGGAGAATTTTACAAAGCATTTAAGGGAGAGCTAACCCCCATCCTTCACAGATTATTCCAAAAAATTCAAGATGATGGAAGACTCCCAAACTCTTTTTATGAAGCCAGCATCATCCTAATCCCAAAACCAGATAAAGACATAACCAAGAAAGAAAACTTTAGGCTGATATCACTGATGAACTTAGATGCTAAAATCCTCAACAAAATATTGGCAAACCGCATCCAGCAATACATTAAAAAGATCATACACCACGATCAAGTGGGATTCACCCCAGGGATGCAAGGATGGTACAATATTCACAAATCAATAAACATAATACACCACATAAACAAAACGAAAGACAAAAATCACATGATCATATCAATAGATGCAGAAAAAGCCTTTGATAAGGTACAGCACCCATTTATGATAAAAACACTTAGCAAAATGGGAAGAGAGGAAGCATTCCTCAACATTATAAAGGCCATATATGAGACCTACAGCCAACATCATACTCAATGGGCAAAAACTTAGAGCTTTCCCACTAAAATCAGGAACAAGACAAGGATGCCCGCTTTCACCACTCCTATTCAACATAGTATTGGAAGTTCTAGCCACAGCAATCAGACAACAAAAAGAAATAAAAGGCATCCAAATTGGAAAAGAGGAAGTAAAACTGTCATTGCTTGCAGATGACATGATAGTGTACATAGAAAATCCTATAGACTCCACCCAAAAACTACTCAACCTAATAAATGAATTTGGCAAAACAGCAGGATACAAAGTCAATATTCAGAAATCAAAGGCATTTTTGTACACTAACAATGAAATATCAGAAGCAGAAATCAGGAAAAAAAATCCCATTTGATATAGCAACAAGAAAAATAAAGTACCTAGGAATCAACCTAACCAAGGAGGTAAAAGACCTGTACTTAGAAAACTATACAACACTGAAGAAAGAAATTAAGGAAGACACAAACAAATGGAAGCATGTACCATGCTCATGGATAGGAAGAATTAACATCATCAAAATAACCATACTACCCAAAGCGATTTATAGATTCAATGCAATCCCTATTAAAGTACCAATGACATATTTCACAGATATAGAACAAACATTTCAGAAATTTATATGGAACCATAAAAGACCCTGAATAGCTGCAGCAATTTTGAGAAAGAAGAACAAAGCAGGAGGGATCACAATACCTGATATCGAACTGTATTACAAGGCCACTGTAATCAAAACACCCCAGTACTGGCATAAGAACAGACACATGGACCAATGGAACAGAACAGAGAGCCCAGAAAGAAACCCAAACCTCTACGGTCAATTAATATTCGACAAAGAGGGAAGAAGCATAAAATGGAGTAAAAATAGCCTCTTCAACAAATGGTGTTGGGAGATTTGGACAGCTACTTGCAAAAAAATGAAACTCGACCACCAACTTACAGCATACACAAAAATAAATTCAAGGTGGATAAAAGACTTAAATATACATCATGACACCATAATTTTCTAGATAAAAACATTGGCAGGAAAATATCGGATATTCCACACAGCAACATCTTCAGTGATGTGTCCCCTAAAGCAAGGGTCATAAAAGAAAGAATAAACAAATGGGACCTCATCAAATTAAAAAGTTTCACATGGCTAAAGAAAACAGCATTAAAATGAAAAGAGAACCAACTATATGGGAAAACATATTTGCCAATGATGACTCGGACAAGGGTTTGATCTCCAAAGTATATAAAGAACTCATAGGACTCCACTCCAGGAAGACAAAAAATCCAAATCAAAAATGGGCAAAAGACTTGAACAGACACTTCTCCAAGGAGGGCATACAGAGGGCCCAGAGACATATGAAAAGATGCTCAGCATCACTAGCCATCAGAGAGATGCAAATTAAAACCACCATGAGATACCACTTGACACCAGTCAGAATGGCCATCATAAACAAATCAACAGACAAGTGTTGGAGAGGATGTGGAGAAAAGGGAACCCTAGTGCACTGTTGGTGGGATTGTAGACTGGTGCAG
>VMDR010009586.1:0-33044 GCA_007922815.1 Macrotus californicus
GCATGCAGCCCAGGATGGCTATGAATGCAGCTCAGGATGGCTATGAATGCAGCCCAACACAAAATCATGTATTTACTTAAAATCATTTTTTTTTACTCATCACTTTTCACTAGTGTTTGTGTATTTAATGTGTAGCCCAAGACAACTCTTATTCTTCCAGTGTGGCCTAGAGACACCCATAAGTTGGACACCTCTGATAGAGAAAACCCAGATTGTATTAGGTTAAAAATGAATGGGAGATAAGGAAACAGAGGTTGCAATATAGCATATTCTTTCTAGCAATTTGGCTATAATGGGAAAATTTTAATAACTAGCAGCCAGAAATAGTCTCAATATTATATTTCATTTAATTGATTGATTAATTGATTCATTCATTCATTGATTCATCCATCTATCATCTTGAGCATATTTATAGCAGCCAAGGAGTGTGTAAAGAGGAAATGCCTGAAATATAGGAGGTCAAGAGAATGACTCATATAACAATGCCCAGGAGAAACAACACAAATTCATGTGAGACAGGAGGAATGAAGGTGGAACTTGGCACTTGTGCAGATGAGTCACTGTAAATGTAGGGTTGGATGTCACATGCTTGGCAGCCTAAGTTTGTCCTGTAACATGGAGGCAGGATCATTGCTGAGCATTGAAGGTACAACTGCAGCTAGAGACTGAGCTGTGTGGGGAGGCCCATCCTCAAACATGGATGGTTTTCTTTAGCAGCACTTGACCCACTGCCTGCATTTTCTTTGATATGGTCTGTGAACCTTGTTGTTGCTACTTCAAAAAAATAGAGGAACATGTTTTTCATAAATACAATATCCTCTGATCTACCGATCTTTGGAATTCCAAATAGCAAGCTGGACTTCTTCCCTCTGCACTCCATTCATCTGGTTTTCTAGTCGTCCAGAGGAGATAGAGATAGGAAGATGGATTGTGTGTGTGCATGGACATATGTTGCACTCTTTAGAGGTGATGACATACATAGGACCATCAAAGAAATCTTCCAAGGTTGCAGAATAAAAAAATGTGAAATCTGCTACTTTTATTCATGCAGAAATTTTACTTACTACATACCTTCGAACTCTTTAATCCACAGGGCTTAGTGTGCCAAACTTCTTATATTCATTTTACCCAAATCATCGTGAGTCTTCAACTTCCTACTGTAGTTCTCGGCCGAACATCACTCAACAATGAATTTGCTTAAAACAGCAGCTAACATGCTTTGTTGACTATCAGAGCAACAAGCCACTGGCTTGAGTTTTAGGGTTCAGTTTTCAAGACACCTCTGCTGAATTCTGAAGGTCAAATGCAGGTAGAAACAAAAATCAACCATCTCAAAATTCTTGTTTTCTTGGAGATAGGAGGGAAGAGAGGATAAGAAGCAGAAATGCAGTTTAGAAAATAAAAGTTCTAATTCTGTTTGAGTTACATTAGCCAGTAGAAAATATTATTGTGAACATTTGTGGATGAATGAGAAATCTCCGTGATGGCCACTCTCACTTTGACCACTTCCGAGTGTATTTCATTGGTTAATTCAATTAACCCTCTGATGGTCTTACATTTTCCAAGTTTCTTCACAAACCACTTCTTAAAAACTAAACACTGCATTTTATCCCAATAAAGCTGGAAAGAAAAAGGAAAAGAATAAAAAAGACTAAACACTGCAATTTTTAAGTATGCACAGGATTTCAGTTCCTTAGGTGTCTTGATAATTTGCCTGAACTGCATACACACTGTGAAGCTGATTGGTGACCCAGGGAATGAGGTGAAGGGGCAGGTGCTTTAGGGAACAGTTTAAACAGGGGTGTACGATGTCTTTGCCTGCAGGTCAAACCCTGTGACCCTCCCGATTCCCTGAAAAATACCAATGCCCAGCATTTTGAAGTACATCCAGGAATGCATCCCAGAGAATGTCAAAGGGCAAAGACACTATGTTACACAAAGAGCACTTGAAAGTACACAAATTATTTGATCGAGAACTTGAGAAAAAATATGAAAGTTGTTTGTATTGGTATGTTTTCACATGCACGTGAGAGATACCAGTTCAAACTGGTTAAAGGAAAAATCAGATGTGTTGGCTCAGAAGCTCAAACTCTGCCATCAGAACTGAGTCTTTCTTTCTCCATCTTTTAGTTCTACCCTTCTCCATGTTGGCTTTCTCATCACAGTTCCCTTTGCTTGGGCAGCACCACACTTAGCTCCTATCTCACCACCGCTCCCCCCCACCCCACCCAGCATCCCTAGTGAAAAAGAAGAATCTAGCCTTCCAGTATTTCCAAAAAAATTCTTGGATTGAATTGGCTCTAAATGGAATGGAATGACTTGGCTTTGGTCATTCCCACCCTCAGCCTTGGAGAAGACATGGTTGAAGGAAAGGCAGTTCTTTAAGGAAAACCTCTGTGCTATTTCCCTAAAGAGGGGAAGGAAGCAAAGAAATGACAGGCAGGCAAAAACAAGAGATGCCCACACTGCCTTCAAGTTGCGTGGTAGGCTCTCATGCAGATAAAGGGATAAGCTTCTATGAGGCCCCAGAAGCTGGAAGGAGACTATTTGCATGAAGCTTACAGGAAAGGAGATTTCAGCTCACTCCCAAAAAGGACCTTTTCACGGTCAAAACCATTAGCAGTTGAGATAGGCTGCCTCCAGATGTGCCAAGTGCCAGTCCTCCCATGCATGCAGGCACAGGCCAGATGGGCATCTGTCAGTACTGCTGATCAGGGAATTCCTGCATTAGGCAGAGCTTTGCCTGCATGACCTGTAAGTTCTACAATTCTATTATCCTTGTTAATTTCCACAATTCAATTTGCAGCACAGGATAAACAAACCAACCTAATTTGATCTGGAAATTCTGCAGGCTATCACAGGTCATTTAATCTGAAACATATGGCTGTAGCCATCACTGTGTTTTCTGAAGTCATCTTGCAGACGTGGCCCTAACAAGGTCTCCACGTTATTAGCTTCGCTTATGGCCTTCCCCGCCTCCTGCTTATTGCACAGTTGCCTTTCATTCTTAAGACTGGGGTAGAGAGCAGCATGAAAGAGTTTTCTTCATTTTGCCTTTTTTCCTCTTAAACCTTATAGGAAAATCCCAATTAAAATCACATTGCTTACATCTTTATCTTTGAATTTGGCTTTCACTTTGCAGGTTTGAGAATCTATGAGAGATGGGAGCAGGGGCCATGGATCTGGACAAGGTTTATTAAGGCAAATTTTTGAAGATGAATGAGATTTTTTACTTCGATAAAAATTAATTTATAAAGTAAAGTTAACATACTGCAATATTGTCAGAATTAGGGTACCAAACCACCTGAGCCGTACTCATGAAGGAATAAATACTTTTGTATGAACTAATATTTGCTTCTTCCACAACTAAAAGCATCCCTCAAATCAAATTTTGTTTTTCCAGGGTCTGTCCATTCTTAATAACGGTGTATATTTCTTATCTTTTCCAGTGAACGTAGTGTCGATGCTACAGGAATTTTGGGAAAGCAAGCAGCAGCAGAGGGCTGCATTCCCAAGTGAAGGTGTGGTGGTGTATGAGTCCCTTCCATCTCCTGGGCCCCCCTTTGTGAGTTATGTGACCCTTCCAGGGGGAAGCTGTTTTGGCAACTTTCAGGTAAGAAGCAACCATAAATTGATAGTGAAAGTTAATTGGGTTAAAATAGAGTAAGCCCTTTTCTGAAATGGTAATATTATGGGTTTTCTTGTTTGCAGTGAAAAAAGTTGTGTCATATTCCATCATATATGCAGGAAAATTGGTCAGATGTTTCAATTTTTAAAAATAAAAGTATTGTATTTTATATTGGGGTATATCTGATAATTCTTTATGGAAAGTTAATTTTATAGCATTTTATTTGCCTGATAATTGCTGCCTTTTCTCCCAAAATATTTCTCTCTGAAATAACAAAGGCACTTTGGCAAAGTCCTTCCATCATGGCCCTTCCACCAGGAGAAGGTTTCCACTGCCATGAATTCTGTGATCAAGGACTAATCCGTCTAATGCACACCCAAGCATGACCAACAGCAAAGGTTACGATTTACAGAGCTGGGTTCAAGCACTTGTGCTAAGCCCAAGTTCTACCTCTGAGTAACTAACTGTTTTCCCTTGGGAAATGGACTTAACTTCTTGATCTCCTCAAATGTGAGATGAGGAATAACACCCATAGGGTTGGTCAGGAGTCACGAGAGCCCTGGATGATGTGGCTCACTGGATTGAGCACCGGCCTGTGAACTGAAGAGTCACCAGTTTGTTTCCCAGTCAGGGCACATGCCTGGGTTGCAAGTTCGATTCCTGGTCTGGGGGCATGCAAGATGCAGCCAATCAATGTTTCTTTCTCATGTTGATGTTTCTCTCTCTCCCTGCCTTCCTTTCTCTCTAAAAATAAATAAATAAATGGAATCCTTTTAAAATATTGTAGAGGATAACAAAGTAAAAAAATAAATCATAAAGTAAGTGTTCTGTCACTTAGCACAAGACAAAGACATGGAAAACAATAGCACAGAAGACATGGGGGTAAGTCTTGGAGATAAACACTAATTTAATAACAGTTCTAGAAAGAGACAAAGGAAAAACATACTGGAAGTAATTTTCCTGGAGTTAAAGAAAAAGCACAAACTTTTATATTGAAATGGCCCACCAAATTCCAAACAGGATCATGACAGAAGAATCACTCAGCCCCATGGCTGTGTAGGACTTAGGGACAGCAAGCACTGCTTAAAAGATGGGTCAAGGGGCTTTTTCCATATAGCACTTACACACTGATCACATCATTTGTTTGTTTTTTAACACGGATCTGATGTATACATGTATGTAAGGCAGCTTTGGGGGAGTTGATGAAGTGGGCCAAAAATGGAAAACCAAGTCAACAAAACCAAAAACTACTTATTTGAAAAGATAAATAAGGGAGACAAATCTTTTGGCGTTTCTGAGTAAGAATAAAACTGACACATACCCTACAGGGAGCGTGAGAGAGGGTGCAATTATAGGAAGGTGATATTGGAATACTGCATTAATGATGATACTCATCTTTTTAAAACATGAAAACTTAGATGATACTGATTATTTACTGGGAATTCTCTGTATTACCTTTGAAGCTCTTCTGTAAGTCCAAACGTACCGTATTTTGTCCTATATACGTCGCACTCACATTTTTGGCCTAACTTTCAGGAAAAATATCTTTTGTTTTAATTTTGTAATTCAATTTTTCAGTTTATATTTAGAAACAAAGCCGATTATTGTATTCCAGGGTATTATTTTACATACAGATATTGTTAATTGCTTACACTTTTAACACATAAGCATAAGAATTAAAAACATTTATATAGATACAGAATTAGTACTACCCGTGTACAATGCACATCCTTATATTTCCTTCAAAAATTTAGGCAAAAAAGTGCACATTATCCACAGCAAATATGGGTATTTCAAAATTAAAAAGTTTTTTTTAAAGGGCTCCCTATTACCTTCTTAGTACAGTCTAAATTTCTTATTCTGTCAATAAAGACTCTACAATTGGCCCTAACATGTCTTTCCAGCTTTATCTCCCCGAATTTCTCTTCTGACACTCAGTGACTCATCCTAACTGTTCTTCATTCTTGCCTTGACCTCTTCTAGCCACTCACACACCCACGCCGTGACCCCCTCATGAAGGACTGCTGCCGACTTCTCTTCACGTCTAAACCTTGCCCATCTCCCAGGACTCCACTCAAATGTCACACTCTCCGTGAATTTCCCTGAATTCCCCTGCTAGATTTATCAACTTCTGATTTCCCCAAGCAGTTATCTCAGTTTCTCTTCTAATTTTTTTGTTTTTGTTTTTCCTTTTACCTTATGCTACAGCTACTTATGTGCATGTTCTGTCTCTGTAATGAAGGGTAAGTGCCTCAGGGACAGGGTCTGTATTCTTATATTGTCATGACTCTAAGCACTGTGCTTTGTATGTAGAAAGTGCCTAATAAGTTTTGTTGAATGACTTGCTAAGTGAATGAATGACAAATCCCAAGAATCAACGAGGTTTATATTTGTCCATTTTTGGATAATCATTATTGGTTGATATATAAAATAGCACACACTATTGTATGCAGTATAGTATATGAACTAAGACATTTCACCTAACTTTGCAAAACAGTGAGCTGAGAAGCAAAAGTCAGTAACACTGAAATCAGTTCATCTTATTATGTTCACATCTGTGGCTAAAGTTCTGGAAGTGGATTAATTTGGAAGAACTGATTTTAAAAACCTAATTCTCTCTCCATTTAATTTATACACTAGTCACTTTCCCTCCGCTCTATACCTATGACCATGAATAACCAAGATAGCCAAGTATGCATTAAATGTGTTCATATATAAAAAGCACACATTATGATCTATCTAGAATATAATACATTTGACAGATCAGTGAATGGTTCTACAGAATATGAGTCTAAGAAACTATAATGTTTTTGTTTTTGCTACCTTGAGAATTATGAATTTCCCAATTGTCTCATAAACTTCTACCCCAAATGAGAGGGCTTCCCTTAGGGAGTACATTGAGCATCCTCTCTGTGGCCTTTAAAAAATAGAAAACAAAATGAAAAAAACAACTTTTCAGCATGGAGGAGTCTTGGTGATCTCTCTGATCATCTCAGGGTCTCCTTTTCCTTATGTTTAAGTCATCATATTTTAAGGTTCTCAGGAGGATTGTTAACATCCTTGCTTTAAAAGATCCAGAATTTCCTGAGTCGAATATGTTTTGAAAATGTGTTTGGGTGATTGGCTGCCAAATCTGGCTCCTTAACCCATTTGGCCCTCCAAAATATGATTTGAGAAAAGAAAACCAGGAAGGAAAAAAAAAGAAAGAAAGAAAATTTCCCCTAAAGCAACGTCCTTGCACTTTTTTTGTCAGTTCAGAAACCACCTTAAATGCTATTTTCACCATATAACATTTCATCATGTTTTTGCCAGCAGTTGGCCTGTGAGAGCCTACATGTTCATTCCTGCAATGCCTTTCACATAATCAAATGTCACCCTTGTGCACTGCAAATCATTTCACGATGGATTATTAATGCCAAGACCATGTGCGGAGACATGGAGAAACCATTATGCCAGCAGTAGCCTTCTTACTGAGCCGTGGACGTCACCTCCAATGGTGCCAAGTAATTGAAAATACTTGAAGTGTAGTATGGGACTGGGTTGCAGGATTAATCCCTCTAGTTCCATGAAAGCTGTAAGAGATTATGCTCATTCATTCTTTAAAAAAGTGGCATTCAGACTGCGCTTTAGTTTTCTGATTAATCAAAGGGAAGCAGTCAAAAGGCTCTGATGGACACAGACCTCTGGTTTGAGGCGAAGAAACCTCCTATTGAAGTGGGTAGGAAGCTGTGTCCAAGAAGGCTAATTAAAGAGTTTTCAGTTAAGCTTGACACCACAAACCCCCAAATACAGAGAGCTGGAGGGAGAGAAAGCAGCCACCATCCTGCCTTTAATGCACTGCTTCATCAACTACTCTAGTAGAGGAAAAGAGAAGCAAAATATGATTCACTTTTAATTTCTAAATAATAAATAAAATGATCTGTTGATACAAATTATTTTCTAGAAAGTTATATTGAAATACAGTGATACAATGTCTTTTATAAAAAGAAACCATCTTCTAATATTACAGGCATTAAGTAAGAATTCGTGCATTTTGGATTATTTTTTATGCCATTTTCATCTGGGCAGTTAATCCTTCTCTAGCGACATATCATGACCGTGAAAACTGGCAGTAATTTCTACTTTTTACAATAAGAGCTACACAAGGGCCATCAGATCCACCTCTGGCTCCCCTCTGGATCAGCTGCGAAGGAAAGCTGCTCATTGTTTCTGCAGCTGTTTTTGTTTCCAAATCCAAAAGGGGAACTTAATTGAGTGTTTTATCTTATTGTACATTTTGATTAAAAGGTTTGTGATTCAAGTCTTATTTTCAAGCCAGTGACATGGTCTTCCATATAGTCTGCTAGAGTGATTTGGATTAATGAATTTTATTCTTATTTGGAATAAAGAGCAGAAATTCCTTTGGGTATAGTACTAGACCATGCAACTATTTATGTGCATGAGTTATGGTGGAACAAAGAATGTATCCCCTGGCTAAATCACTGATGTGCTAGCTCAATTTATTTGAAGTGCAGGACATTTTCATTGGGGTATCATATCTTTTTCACAAGCACTGTGTTGTTGTTAAAATTGCTTCACAATAATAAATGCAGGTGTTAAACACTGGGGTCAGGTACTTAGGCTGTTTGTACAATGCCAGGCACCACACGGACCTGAGATATGTAGTATTTCCACAGGCAAGCTGTTGGTTGACTTTTTTGCTGGTATTGCATAACAGGACCACACAGCTGGGAGATGGGACATGGAACACTCACAGCAGATGAGGTCCTCACAAAGCTCTGTTTTTAAAGGGCCTTTAACTTTTGTGCCATTTAGTTTACAAACCAAAGTCTTTGCCTATGAAGGTACCTAGAAAAACTATTTTTTGAAGACAAATACTGGCTAAAAGAAAGATGGGGTGTTTAATTTTGCTTGGTTTTAGTTACTTAACCCAATAAGCTCACTTCACCTACATTATCAGATATAATATGCATATTCATACTTTCATGTATTGAATTATTCTTCTCAAAGTCCAGGGGAAAAAGTATACTTAAATCACAACAAGCTAAATTTATAAAATTAAGTTTTCCCCAGGTGACTTGACTTAATGGAATTGTAATGCTCCCTTTTTACCGATTATTAAATAAAGCCTAGTCCTCACATTCCATGCCTCAAACAGGGAGTTAGTTTCTGCCATAGAATTGGGACCATTCCCCCTCGCTAATGCTGTTTTCATGCCCAGTATTTCTATTTGGAATCAGCCATGACCTCTTTCATCTCTGTCTCTAGAGTTGTGTACTTGACTAAGATGCACAGCACGCTATGCAATGTAACTTAATTTCTACAGGAGATATTTCTTGGTAGAAATCTCCACAGGAAAGCATCCTGCTTTGTAACTGATGAGGCCCAAAGATAGGAAGATGAGTTAAAGCCCCTTTCCGCTGAAAATCACACATCAGCTAATGATCAAACCGCAATGCCTTGCCCCTGAGACTAGGAGCGCACACTGTTTCAGTGAGAGCACATACTATTTCTCCAGCGCTCCAATCTGTGTCTTTTCTTACCAAACAAAATGAATAAAGGTGCTTGGCCTCCAAATAGAAGAGCAGAGTGTGGTGAAAGGAACACTTGGGAAAGGCCTCCATGTAAATAAAGGCTTGGGTCTTACTCCCGAGGAGTCTCCCAGCCCCTAGCTGATAAGCTTTAGGAAGATGCTCACCTTCTCAGGAGCTGCTGAGTGAGGAAGAAAGGCTGACTCCATCTTTCCCCAACCCCCCTTCATCCTGCTCAAGTGCAATCAGAGCCAAGTCCCTTTACATCAAAGCAACTATAAAAATAAACCAAAACTTTGAGCCCTGATCAATTCATCTTGTCTTCACCTTACCTTGAAAAAAGAAAAAGGAAGAAGAGAAAAAAGGGAAAAGAAAAAACCTCAAGGAGCAAAACACAACATGGTTTTGTAATAGTTACCAGGGACCTTGGTCTAGGTATGTGTGTACAATAGCATTTGTGGCAGACGTAAATGAGGAGGAGGCCAGGTGGTTTATATTATAAAAATAACATTCTGACCCACCATGTGCATGAAACGTTTCTTTCACTTGACAGGAACTGGTGAGTTTTCTCTGAAAATTGGACTCCCAGACCATTCCCCTCCCCCATACCTAGCCAAGACCCCCATTCCCAGCACACACAGAGCTCCAAATTGTTCCCAACATAGTTGCAGCCCGCCTGACCTATGGAGAGAGAGACACGGTATTAACTTGGGTGACTGGGTTTCAACCGTTGCCCTTTTTCACATCACCATCTGGAAGGGGAAAAAATGTTAATGTACCCACAATTAGATAAATTGGAACACATGTAAATGTTCATGCTTAAACCAGGGCAGTCAAGGTCTTAAAGAATTGAAAGGGGGACAATTAGCAGCAGGGCCTGGTTTCGTGGCGTTCTTTGTGCTGATGGCTTGCTGTCAGGATGAAACCGAGGTGTTGGTGACACTGACCAGAGCTGGCAGGCCATACGTACAAATTCTTCAAATCAAGTCACTTGCTGAGATTTGGACTCCAAGTCACAAAGGCAAAACATTCCCAACCACCTGAATGAAGATTCGGCAGCCTAAAGGATTTGGGCAAGAATTCTCACAGTCAATTTATTTGGTTTTGCCCCCTGAAAAGTCCCAGCTCAGGAGATCCCATTGGGTACCATGCGCTGTTGAGCTGAATGAATGCTGTCTAAATAATAGTGACCTGTCCTTGAACCCTGGAAGGACATCTCAGCTTTGAGTTCTCATGTAGGTACAATCTGTCACATCTGCTGTTACTTTACTATTCTTACTCAAAACTTCACTACATACAGACCATTTTTCAGCTCCTTGGTGCCCTTGGTAGGTGCTGAGTAAAGTATGCCTAACTTGGCTCTATATATCTTGAACCTGCAGACCTATTTCTTTCTTGATGTCTTTAAAATACAAGTATAAATAGTTCTAAGAAATCTGTTGTATGTTTAAAATGGAGAGGTGTTATTATATTGATGTCTTTCCATGTGCTTTCCTCAAGAAAGCCCTAGAGTTGGGATGTATCTATAGTAAAATCTGGGGGTCCAGAAACAGCCACTCCACACATGTATCACACCTACTTTCTAACACAACACACAGAAATATTCATCAAAGGAAAAAAATATTAATCAAAGAAGGGCCACCGGGAAAGTAATTGTTCAGAGTAGAAATTGTGTCAGCCTGGCTATCAGGTTTTCCTATGAACAGTAACACACTTATCCTTAAAGTATTTAAGAAATAATTAACAATAAAACTAGTTTCTTATTAGGCATTTCTATTTTTATGACATGTACATGACTACTGAAATTTTATTTCAATTAACTTAAGAACTCCTATATATACTAAAAAATTGACTAGCCACTATTCTATTTTGGGACAGGCTACTGGCCTCCAAATTAATCTTGGTTGATTAATTTTTTTGTTGCTTAGTATGACCCTTTGGAAAATTATCACTGAAGAAATAAAAACTGCTGAGCAAAAGAAGAAAATTGAGACTTCACTTCGTTAAATCAGCAGTTTATATACTCCCTAGGGGCCCAATTTCAGAACTGTCATAAAGGGTTTTTTTTAAACCTGAACACTGCTTTTCTTGAGGAATTTCCTTGTGAGAAATTAGCATTTTTGATGTTAGCCGAAGTGGATTTACCATTACGAGATGGTGATTTATAATAAGAAATTTTTATGCTTGTTCTTTATCCTGGTTCCTGGCACAGAGCTCCTAAATCCTTGGAGTTTCCCAAGTGACAAGAGTGATGAAGATATCTCTTGTTATTCATAACAAAACCCCGTCTACCATGCTTGAGTTTATGTCAGTAAGGTGCCTTTTAGAAAGCCCCTAAAGATGAGGACTGGTGGCTGAGGCAACCAACCATGTGACTAGGTGGCTGGAACTTTTGGCCCCAACCTCTGACCGACCTCCTAGCAGAGGAAAGGGACTGATGATTGACTTAATCACCAATGGCCAAGGGTTAATCATTCATGCCTACATCATGAAGCCTCCATAAATGTCAAAAATGGTGGGATTCGCAGAGGCTGGTGTGTATCTGTAGTACTAGGAGGGTGGTGTGCCTGGAGAGGGCAGGGAATCTCTGAGCCCCTTCCCGCATGCCTTGCCCTGTGAATCTCTTCTGCTGGAGGTACCTGTTTTAGTAAATTAGTGATCTAGTAAGTAAATTGTTCTCCTGAGGCCTATGAGCCATTTCAGTAATGGCTGGAGGAATGAGTCATGAGAGCCTCTCACTTATAGCTGGTTGCTCAGAAACACAAGTAACAACCTGGACTTGCAATTGTTGTCTCAGGTGGGGGCAGTCTTGCAGGACAAAGCCATTAATCAAAGGTAGTTGATGCTACCTACAGGCAGATCGTGTCAAAACTGAGTTGATTATAGGACATCCAGGCAAAGAAGAAGTGGATGTCCCCCAGCATTGGGCGACCATAGTACTGAAATGCAGAGTGTTATAGCATGATAGAGAGGAGAGCTTTCCTTTGCAACCATGAGGCCAATGGAACCCCCGCATAGGCTCCTTCCAAATAACAATGTCAACTTTTTATCTGTAATTTCATATTATTTTTTAAACGAAGTCCCCCAAATTTTGTAAACTTCAGATCCCATAAAACCTGGTTCTATTCCTGCCAAAGTAGATGTGAGACACTCAGTGAAGCTAGAGCAACGTACCTCTAAGAGTAGTCCTGGGTCTACCTGCCTCAAAATCACCTGATAAGCTTGTTCAAGTGCAGGACCTCCCCACTCCCACCATCCACTTGAAGAGACTCTGATTCAGTAGGTCAGATTGGGGCCTGGGAATTTGCATGTTTAACCACCTCCACAGGTGATCGTACTATGCACACTAACGTTTTTGAACTATTGTTTCAGAATCCTGGCCTAGGCTTAGCAATGATCTTCATAGTGTACCCTGTGGGCTCCCAGGAGCTTGTTGGTGATCTAACACTCAAAATAAAATACAAGACCAGAATGAGCGTGAGCTGGTCTTGGGAGAATTTTTTATCAAGTGGATCTTGGGAAGTTTAATTTAAATGGCATTTGATTTTGAGGAGTTATCTTTTTTTTTTTTTTAGCACTGTTATTTGGTAAAATCCCAAATTCTCATGACCTCACATTTAATCAAGGGGTCACTTCCAGACAGCACAAAATACTTCCTACAGAAGACAACATTTGATCTTCTGGTCTAGACATAGCTGGCCTTTCTCTCTCCGTTTTTCTTCTTTCTAAGTCTAGGTGGAGAAAAGCATCAAACGGGCCTTAGGAGGAAAGAGGATATGACCATTGTTGTCAGCACGTTTCCCTCCTCACTGAGCACAGTTTCTTCTAAATGAAGCTGAGTTCCATGCCAGGTGGGAAGAGACATTTTTGGAGTCTTACGTCCAAGCGATCCTCAGAATGTCAAAGTTGGAGTCTTAGCTAAAGCACTCCACTGATTTTCAGAGCGCTGTGAGCTTTAGCCAAATTATATATCCTCTCTACCCCAAAGCAAGTGACCATTTCTGTGACAAGCAGAAAATAGTGTAGTGTTTAATAATCTGTGGACTCTCAAGTCAGATAGACCTGGAGCTGAATCTTGTTTTCCTCACTTTTTAAGTTGTTTGACCTTGAGAAATGTAATCTCTGTTTCCTCAAGTGCAAAATAAGGATCACAACAAAGCCAGCCTCCCTGGATGGCAGTAATAACTAAATGTGACAATAAACACAAAGTGCTCAGCTCAGCAGGAGGATTACTACCATCCAGCTCTCTGGCGAGGGGAGCTGGGGGGGAAGCCCCACTTACCTGATGCGAGTGCAGCCTTTGTATTTGTTATCTATGGCTGGGTAACAAATTGCCTCCGAACTCAAATCGTCTCCCACAGTTTCCAAGGCTCAGGAATCTGGGAGCAGCTTAGTTGGGTAGTTCCGGCTCAGGGTGTCCTGGAGTTCCAGTCATCTGAAGGCTTGATGAAGGCTGGAGGGTCGGTTTCCAGTGCCCCTCAGGGTGCTCTTGGCCAAAGGCATTGGCTCCTTACCATGCGTGCCTTGCTGTAGGACTGCTTACAACATGGAAGCTGACTTTTTCCCCAGCAAGTGATCCAAGAGAGAAGGCAAGTGTGATGAAGACAGAAGCCACAGTGTCTTTTATAACTGAATATCATAAGTGACACACCATAACTTCTGCCATGTTCTACTGGTGACACAGATCAGCCCTGGTACAGTGTGAGAGGGGATGGCGCAGGGGTGTGGAGGCCGGGAGGCGGAGATCCCTGAGGCTTTCTCAGAGGCTGGCTACTGCTGCCTTCACGTCGTTTTCCTGAACTATGCCACAGATGCTCTTTTTTTTTTTTTATTTTTTGCTTTAATTTTAGATTAGAGTCAGGAGACTTTGAAGTAATTATAGTGGTTTATAATCTACCAGCAACTAAAGGCATCTGAGCATCAAGGTAAATGTCTGAGTGGGGCCTGCTGCTGCTTGGGAAGCATGTGGTTCCACATGCCTAAGAAATCCACCGCTGACTCTGGTAGAATCTCACTATTACATATTCCAGCTCTGCACTCTCACAAAGGGCAAAGGACAGAAGTTGTCTCTTTATATTTAGGAAGAATGGTTAGCAGATATGGCATGGTTTACAAATCTGTATTTATGATGAGGGTCTGGCTGAAAAACAGCAAGAATCAACCATAGTCTGGGAAGCCTAATTCACGCAGGAAGCTGCTTTGAAATAACCCCAGTATTTCACTCACTCTCCAACTGATGTCTTTGACGACCGGTTTGGACACATCAATAAAACTTTCTGTCACTTATTATGTTTTATTTTCTCGCAGCGTTTCCCACTGTTTGATGGTAACTCTAACAGTTCCTGTTCTCACAGCAGAAGCCACGCTCTGATTTAGATTTGCCAAGCAGATTGCTTTTGGCTAAATTCCTTTCCCGAGCACAGGTCCTTATGGTTCGAGAGGTCCCATTAAAGATCCCTAAAGAAAAATATGCAGCCTTCACTGGCTTGGATTTGTAGCTCCAAAATTTAGGAGAAAGCAGCTGGTTAACATTATAAACATTTTGAAGTACTTGTCTTTCAGAAATGCAAAGAACAATGGTAAGAAAAGCCCTTTGATGGCCCAGAATTTATTTTATGTACTTATTAATTGGTACACTTTCTCCCCATTTTAACCAAAGATTCTGTGCATTGCAACAATAAAGTAAGTAAAGACATGTGTCTGCTTTAAAATCTTGATATCGGTTAGGTCTCCGTAGTCCATTTTCAAGCTTTCTGTTCCCTCAGCCCGGCAGCACTTTGATCTCAGAAGCAGTGCCATTTGGTTATAAGTGTATGTGGTGCCTTTGATCTAGTACTTAGCTGGTCTTATTCAAAATAGATAGCTTCTTTTATCTAAGTAGTGTTTACTAGGTCTCTCTCTATGAAAGATGGTGCAAAATGCTATTATTTAGATAGAAAGTTATATAAAGTGTCTCAAGAGTACCCAGATCTGCATCTAATTCTCTAAATTCTAAAACCCCAATAGGTTTATCATAGATTTTGTAAAGCAAATTCCTGTTCACATGAGCTGCTCCTATAGATGTCAAGTAAAAGTTGCAAACACTTTGTTGGCTTTTTAATGAGGAACTGATTTGCTAAAGAATAGTAAACGTATCCTACACTCGGGCAAAAATGGTAATCTCAGAGTGTCTGGGCTTAATGTCCAATTATACACTGAAATTCACATATTAATGTATTTTTTATATTACTGGGTTATGCATACTATACAGGGCATATTTAAGAGGGGCTTTTTAAAAACAATAAATATGTATCTTTAAATCTTCTTTTTAAGGATTGCTGCAGCATTTTAGCAGGTGCATTAGTGACTTGTATTTGAATTTCCTAGGCTGCCTCTGGTTATTCATTCAATGAACCATACTGCATGTGCAGAGGCACAAAGATGACTAAGTCACAGACCCTGTCACCAGGTTGCTCACAGCCTGGAGTCAGGGGCAAAGCATGAGCAGACAACTATGTGACAGTGTGGTGAATGCCTCTTATGGACAGTGGTCATCCCAGCTGGCCTTGGGAGTGATCAGGGAAGGCTTTCTAAAGAGGGGGCACCCAAGCTTCAGTGAAGTACTGCTGACTCGGGACTCAAAGTGCCATCATTTCCCAGCCACGCCCATAATGCAGAGCCAACCCCCTGCCCAGGCACTGCCCCCCACGCTTCAGTTTCCTGCAGGTGGCTACACCTTTGGAGAGGTCAAAACCTCAAATGGCTTCGCTTGCTGCTGAAGCCACCCCAGTCTTCTTACTTTTCACTCCACATTAAGGAAGAAAAACCCAAACTGCTTTTCACACACATTTTAGATCTGTAGCTCAATTCTTTATTTAAAGGAGATATTAGAAATTTCTTTGTGTTGTAGTTAAAATAGCTGGATTTTTTTTGACAGGAAAATGACTATTCTATTTTTTCCTTTATCATTTATCCCCCATACCCTTTTCTACCTCCATTCCCCCCCCTCCCCCCCCACACACACCTCTCCGCTGCAATCACTACATTGTCCAGTGTTTGGCAGATGAGGTAGAGGCATGTGTGCTACAAGCAAACTGTAGGGGTTTGGCTTTTCTCCCACTGGTGCTACCAAGTCACTGAGGCTGCGACATGGCAAAATGAAGTGGGATCTTTGGTACTTTCCCTGTTTTTTCACATCAGTCACCAAGCACTATTGATTCTGAGAATCATGCATTTTAGGTATCAGGAGGCTTCAAAATCAGAGAGGCTAGCCTCCCCACTTATCCAGTGAGGAAATAAGCCCCAAAGTTCAGGCATCCCACATCTCACAGTCACTAAGTAGCAGAGCCAGGGGTGCCTAGCCACCCTGAGGACCAGGACCTGGACCTGGGCTTCTCTTCCTAGCGTTTCCCTCTAGGAGTCTTGGAATAGGGTCTAGGACCCTGGACAGTTCACAGAAGCTGTGGGAGAGAGGCCACCATACTCTGGGGCTCTCCAGTAGGAGTGAGCTCTGGGGACAGTGCTGTTCTCATAGGGCTTCACCTCTCTATCTGGACTTCCAGGGTCCACAACAAGCCAGAACTGGAATAAGAGTTGTAGCTGGTAAGTACAGAGACAGAGAGAACAGAAGAGAGTCAGGATACAGCCCTGGCCAGCCTCGGTTCATTAGAGTGTCATCCCGACCCACCAAGAGTAAGGGTTCAAGCCCCAGTCAGGGAACATACAAGAATAAATGAATGAATGCATAAATGAGTGAAAAAATAAATCAATGTTTCTCTCTCTCCCCCTCCCTGCCTCTTTCTCTTTAAAATCAATAAACTGTTTAAAAAAATTTTTTAAGAGAATCAGGATACATTGAGCAGACTCATGTGAGCCATGGGAAAGCCAAGTTGGGAAGAAGAACAGCAATATTACATTTGGGAGAAATTAATTTTTTATGAGTTACTAATTATCACCACCTAATGGCCGCTAACTTCAGGAAGGCCAAATGGAGCCTGTCCCATCCAAACTATGTGGACTGAAACCAAAGTAGAAAAGTGGTCCTCAAGAAAATCAGGGAACTGTTATTAGAAGGAAGTGAAAGATAAATGCTGGAAAAGCAAAAATAATAGATTTTGACAGCAGTCTCCTTGTCCTAACCTGGAGGTAAGAAAAAGTATAAGACTGGAATGTTCTCATGGAGTGTTAATATAGATAGAGCATATTCTCACTGCTTTATCTATATTAATTGAGGCTATCCTCAACCCTGTTATGGAGGGACTACCATTACTGCCATTTACAGAGGAGGAAACTGAGTCACAGAAAGACTAACTTGCCTGAGGTCTTTCAGTTCAGCTAGTAAGTGCCAGAGCTGGGATCTGAAGCCAAGCAGCCTGACTCCAGAACCTGTGAAAGTAGTTTCCACTTTCCTTCTTTCTTTACGTTTTTTTCCCTGAAAAAAAGAAAGATTTGAGGAAGCCCCTGATAATGAATGTAATCACCTAGCACACAATAGTAGCCATCATTACCTTTGTGATTATTTATCAACAGAGTATGCAAAGCCTCTGATGCATAGTAGCCATTCAATGACTATGAAATAAGACAAAAAGCATTTGAAGCCCAACCAAGATATTTGCATGGAATGTAGGGCTGAAAGAAAATCTGTGTGATCTTCAGGGCATTAGCGATGTGCATGAGAGAATAAGAACAGACAGAAAATGTATGAATAGAAATGTCTAGAGACCCATTGAGGCAGGGACAACATGGTGAATGCTAAATCTTTCAGTGAACCCTATTCTTCCCTTCTCAAGTGCTGCTTAAGCAGAGCTGAAGCCAGACGGGATGCAGCTAAAGTGGCCCTAATCAACTCCCTCTTCAATGAGCTGCCCTCTCGGAGGATCACCAAGGAATTCATTATGGAGAGTGTGCAGGAAGCAGTCGCCTCTACCAGCGTGAGTACCCACCAGGGGAGGGAGCAGATGGCTGCACCAGGAATCCTGAGGCATTTGAATCATGTGAGATGCTGCAGTAAGCACACTCTTTAAGAATTATGTAGATTTAATTTTTTACCCATTAAATCATTAATTTTCAGCAAAAAGAATACTTGATTGGAAAGCACAAAATTGGAGCTGGCTCCCTATTCTTCATCTCAGTGATATTCTTTAACTCCCCTGGATCACAATTAATCAAGCTTTCAATCAAGGTAGATAATTTGATCCACCTTGATTTGTTTATTTGAATGTTTGCTGTTTGAGGAGCATTGATTTGTTTTAGGGCCCTAGACCACGTGCAATTGAACACAGCTTTAATCTGAAGGCAAACTAGCTCATTTCCTTCTAAATTGAACTAATCTTACAAATGATCTGAAATGCTTATTAAAAGTGCCAGTTCCCCCAGCCACCATGGAGTGCTGCAACCTGTATTTTTATGGAAATGCTGATGGCTTAGATATGGGAAAGCTGGATGGCCAGTATTTGTTAACTATTAAAATTATCATGCCTAATCAATTACTTCTTTCAGAGGGCTTTGAAAATTTTTGTAATGGACGTAACTAAATGCAAAGTGCTTTAAGAGCAAAAAACTTAGCCTTAGAAATGTAAATAGCATGTTTTCTCAACAATCCAGGGGTGGATGATTTGCCCCATGAATTATTTGGAGTCCCAATCCTTGTTACCTCCAAGCCATAAACCACAAGGAAGCCTTGGATCCCTGCTGTGGTGGGTCTCTCTTCCTGTACACCCTCCAAGGGCCGGGGCAGGGCATTACCAAAGGGATCAGTGGACTTCTGGTTTGTCTTTAGCACAGATGAACCCCATGTAAGATTTTCATTGTCTGATTCCCTTAGTCTGATGGTAAAGGCTTGGTTATTCTGGAGCAGCTATTGATAACCGAAGGAGACATTATCACACTAGCAGTTATCCTTTTGTCCCTTTTCCCTCATAAATGCTCTTATCACACAGAGGAGAGAGAAGGAAAGGGGCAGAGTGGTTGACCTGGCTTGGAGACGTTAGGAGCTCTGTTCTATATCTTCTCTGAGGATGAAAGGAAGCCTTTGTTTCGCTGCCCTGTAAGTTTCAAGTGCCTTTGAGGAAGAGAAGTTAGGAAAATGAGGCCTGATTTCTGTGTGTGGAATTTACTCAGGAGCAGGGAGTGGCCATCAGTGTAAAGGTAATTTATCATTTTTTCATGGAAATTTCTAAGGAAAGAGAATATATAAGGCTTGCAGACTTCTGGATGGATTTCCTCTGGGGTATTTAAAGAGCCAACATAAATATTTCCGCAGCAGTTTGTTAACGTTATTGCATTCAAAAGCTATAAATCTGCTGCTATCTGATGCTGGCAGTCATATGTTCAGTCTCACAAAGCCATTGCCCACCTTCCCAGGAATCCAAGATCGTGGGATATTGGAGGGCGGGCCCAGAACTGATGTTAGCTTTTTATTGCCACTCCCCTAACTAAATTGAAGGAGAATTTCATTCCTACTCATCACCCACCCACCTTGTTCACTAAAGATTAAATGATCTGGAAGTGAAAATGTAAACCAAGACCCCTGTATCTAGGCCACACACCAGCGTATTATAAGTTCCCATCAAGAATTATGGCAGTAAAATATGAATGGTCCACACAACTGGAGAAGTCGTTCCCTGTCAGTTATATAATCTTGCCTGGTTATCATCAGAATCAGAGCAAGGTCATCATTTCAGGAGTTTAATAACACAGGAAGACAACGCTCAGAGGGCAACTACTTGGACATTAATGCCAACATCAAAAAAAGCCCTGGGCAAGCCTGGCTGGTATAGCTCCGTGGATTGAGTCTGGGCTGGGAACCAAAGTGTCACCAGTTCGATTCCCAGTCAGGGCACATGCCTGGGTTGCAGGCCAGGTCCCCAGTGGGTGCCACATGAGAGGCAACCACATACTGATGTTTCCCTCCTCTCTTTCTCCCTCCTTTGCCTTCTCTCTAAAAATAAATAAAACCTTAAAAAAAACCTCGTGCAAGGATACAGGAATTTCTGCTTTGGGACAATTATTCTTTTAGTGAATATACGTAATCAGTTAACATTCCGATCAAAAGCCAGATTCAACTTGATTACAAAACCCTCTTTCCCCTGAATCATGATGCGATGAAGGATTTTATCCCACATCAGCTGGAGACTTGGCGGTAGAGTACACACCTGGAGGGTCAGGACAACAGTAGGAGGGTCACTGTGGGGCCACAGCTGTAGTTGTGATCACCCAAAGAAGATGAGGGGAATCCATAACATTTCCCTTTCCTGCTCTCTCCAAGGGCACTCTGGACGATGCGGACGACCCCAGCACCAGCGTCGGAGCCTACCACTACATGTTGGAGTCAAACATGGGGAAGACCATGCTGGAATTTCAGGTGCCCGACTTCCTGCCACTTGTTGACTTTGCTGCACAATCTCAAAGCCTGGGAGAAGGCCACTCTCATCACTAACGTCTCCTGTTCCCCAGACCTACTTTTTCTGTTTGCTTCAGACATTCTAACGCAACCCTCCTAAAGTCCAGCACACTAGCTCCATCTCTCCACGCCTCAGCGGACTAAAGCACTCTTGCAAACAAGGCACAGTTTTTGCTTCTTAAAGGGACGTAAAAGACCCATGTCTAGGAAACAAGCAGGGCCACCACTCACTTAGGACTCTGTAACATGTCACCAGCTTTTCAGTACAAAGTTCCCCCTTAAACCAAGTCAGGCAGTTTGAAGTGTTGATTGTGACCATTTGGTTTTTAATTTCTAGAAGTCTTAGGTGAAGATTCTGGCAATGTATATTAAATAGTGCTCCCCTAGTTCTGGTATTTTTATTAAATAAAATCTGTCACCTTCTACTGTTAACTAAATAAAAAGAATTAGCAAGCTGTAACCCTTTTTTGGTCCATTCAGATGAGCAATAATAGAGCTGATGAACTACATTATCTATTATTTCCAAATTAATTAATTATGTCAATAACAACAACAATAAGAACAACACTAGCTGATACTTATTGGATGCTTACTTTGGCACTGTGCTAAACATTTAACAAATACTGTCATCATTTAACCTTCAAAATAAACATATGAGTGTTATCCCCATGTCTTCCCTGGAAGAAGTGGGCCCTACAGCTCAGCGAATGGCAGAGCCAGAGTTCAGACCCAGGCAGTCCGATATCTGAGCTCACACCTTTCTCTGTTATCCCGTACTGGGCTGGGCAGATGAAAATTCAGTTGTAAGGAAGCATGAAATGTTTGTCCTCTAAAAAACTAAACTTCAGTGCAATTGAACATACCCCCAGTGTTTCTATTATTTTAGGTTAGGTTCTAAGAAGCAATCAGAGATATAATGTTTTATGGACAAAAAAAATGTTTATCATGAAATCATTTACAATGGTGTTATAGCTGAACCCTGAGGCCACAAACTTTCAAGTATTTTCTTTGGTACCTTTCAAACTCTATTCCTGCCTGTAGTGGCACAGCCACTTCTCAGGTGGTTACGTCCTTCCTGCCCGTTTCTCCCAACGGTGTATTTCCTCATCAGTACCTTGTTTGAATGAAGCACTGCTCTTTCTTCACCTTGTCCTAGGGAGACCTTGGTCATCCAGTTAGCTTTTTTGTTTGTTAGTTTTGTTTTGTTTTTTAGTTTTTTAAATGGCTGTGGTCTCACCGAACTTTGATGTTGCTTTTCTTGGTTTGGAAGAGAGCAGGTACCCTTAAAGCCTACCCTCTGGAGCAGACCAGGGCACACATCAGCTCAGTGGTTCTGAGCCCAGGTTTGGAGTGGGCTGGTCCCTGTCAGCCTGGCTCTGCTCCTAACCTCTAAATCTGTTTCCTCATTTGCATATAAATCAGAGAGAATAATAGTAGTGGCATTACCTCACAGTACCACTGTGAGGATTAAACAGGACAATACAGAAAAAGTCCCAAATAGTTCCTGGCATATCCGTGTCATAAATGCTCAGTGAAAGTTAACGACCCTTGTTAGATATATTTCTAAAGAAGGACTGCTTTACTTGAAATGCCTGTGGCTGTGGGTGGATTCCCTTGACCATCTTGTATGACCTAAAGGTTTCAGATGTAACAGGGTAGCTCCCCTACACTACACATTTCAGGGTCCTTGCTGCAGAATTAAAAGGTAGAACTGTGAAAGGTCCTTCCCCATTTCTTCCCATAACAATCTAAAGACAAACAGTTTAAAAAAATAGAGGATCACAACACAAGAGAAAGAACACAGACTTTTAGAAATCATACAGACCTGTGTGTGAGGTGTACTCTACCACTTGCCACCTGGGAACTTAACTATTCCAAGATTCAGTTTTTCCACATATAAAATAAGAATCATAATGTCCCTTATATAGGATTTTTGTGGGACTTACATAATGTGACATTTATAAAGCATCTAGCGTTGTGATTTCCTCAAAGAAAAACCTCGTTTTTTAAATTCCTCCCCTCCCAACCCCAACAAAAAATATTGTATTTATTTTATTATAGAGTGGATGGTGCTTGCCCCAGTGAATAGTAGTTTGTATATGACTTAGCGTTGATTTTTTTCATTTCAAATGAGTAGTTATTGATCCCATATTAAATGGTACAAGGTTAGGAAATGTACTTTGTCCACCTGTGGACAATTCTGTCCACTGTGTTTATGTTCAACTGGGTACATCCTATGGCTCACTAGTCTTCTGAATTATTCAAACTCCTGCGGCAGGTTTGTGCAGAAGCTCCTAATCCTCTTAGGAAGCTGTGGTTAGTAGAATAAAGATCACAGTCAAGGGAGAATCTGCTTTATTCTAACAAGCGCTGAGATGAACTTGTTGCTTTCCCTGGAGGGGCTGGGCTTGTCTGGTGCTCTAGTTGTGGGCTCTTTCAAATAATCACCAGTGACACTTACTGTGGCCTCCTCAGTGGCTTCTTCCACAAAGCTGGGGGTGTTTGACTCCACATCAGTAGACAATTTCAAAGCCTGTGTATTCTCCAAATAAACATCAATGGTCAACTCTACATCACCCGTAAGGTCTAGGACAGTGGGCAACCCCGGGTCAGTGGTTGGCTTTAGTTCAGCCTATAACTCTGGGTTATTGGAAATGTCTGTTTCTAAGTCAGCACCGGCATCTGCCAAAGATGGGGAAGGCAAGATGTTTTTTTTTAATTGCTAAAACTTCATCCAGGTACTGTTATAGGCTGTACTGAGTCACCTTTTAGTAATACTTTAATCGCCTTGGTAGAGGCTGTATTTTTTGTGTGGTCTATGTAGTCAGGTATTTAAATATGTGAAATAATAACTTCAGCCATGCTGCGGAAATGCTTCATAAGTTCTCCCAGAGGAGGTTGGGTGAGGGATGTGGTACAGACATAGGAAGAGGAAGATTTGAGGACAGGAAAAATTCAAAATCCCTTCCCTGAGCAAAGATGCTGGTAACCCAGGAAAAGGGCCTTGGAGCACATCCCTTTTCTTTCTTCCAGTTCTAGGTTGTCTGTGGGTCCTGCACATTCCTTGGTGGCCCAGGTTCAATGTGTCAGCTTGTTTCTGCACATAATGGGAACTGACCACAGACCTGGGCCCTTTGCAGCCGACACAGCGATTCAGTCCCCCTGGTGGGTAATAGATGTGTGTTTGTATCTATAGATGACTATACCATATAAAAACAAGGCTGGTGTCTGCTGACTGCCCACAGGCTTTCCAGGGGGGCTGTCAAGGAGGCAGTGATCAGAGGAAACGTGATAGGCTTCTGCTTACCTTCACTTCGTGGGAGGGAAGCCAGGATGCCTGTTTTGAGGTAGCCTTGCCTTAGAGAAAAGTGCCTGATGTTGGGGGGGAGGGATGGTGACAGCGCTAGCCACTGGGTCTTGTCAAGGTCAGATTCAAGGCAGACTTTGACTGAAGCTGGTTAATATATTTATTCTGTAGCCTAATGCAATCCAAGGATGAGTTGTTTATTTACATCTCTGCTAAATTCTCCAGGTTGCCTTTTAAAACCCCATCCCATAAACAAATTTCCTTTTAAATCCATTCTCTTGGGTGGGGAGATGGTGCCCACCTGTTTTTCAAGCTCTCCATTTACAGTGTTTGTTTTTCTTATTTCTGATGAATCACAGAACCAAGCCAGTCTCCCAGACGGAGTTCCAGAGAGAAGCAGTGTGCGTTTTCTCTCCACAAAGCAGCTGAAAGGCCAAACTGTGTTTCTTCTAGCAGGAATTATCAGGAAGCACTGTGAGGACAGAACCCAGTTGTAGTGGGTTTAAACTGAATGAGTGACAAAATGAGGCAGGAAAGCTGTAGCATGAAAGCTACAATTGCAACTTTCCCTGAGGAGAAAGAAAACACAGGGCTCGATTCTTCGATTCTTCGTTTGATGCTAGATTTACTTTGCTGATCAGGAGCAGCTACGTAATTTGTGGGGCCCAATGCAAAATAAAAATGCAGGGCCTTTCGTTCAAAAGTCACTAAGAATTTCAGGACAGTGCAGCATTGAACCAAGCTCAAGGTCCTGTGTGAGTGTCCAGGGCACAAGTTTGTGAAGCTGGCATTGTCCTGGAGACAGACCCCTGAGAAGGGCCCAGACAAGGGGAAGAAGAGACAAGCACCGAATGTAAAGGAGCCCCCAAAGTCTCAGTAATCAGTACAAGTGATGTTATAATGCAATATTGTAAAAAGTCAAAACTCACATTCGTAATTCACGACAAACAAAATGTCGAAATTTTAAATAAAAGACCCTGAAATTGCATGACTCACCTGAAATCTTGCATCACTCTCCACACCCTAGTCCAGACCCAACCGATAGGTCATTTCTTATTTATCTGTCAGGGTACCCAGACTCCCCGGGTTTCTAGATCAGCCCGCATAACAAGCAACACAGCAGAAAAACTTCTGTGATGAGCAGGACAGATAGCTCATTGGACAGACTTCCTTTAAAGAGACACGATTTCAGCCCTGGCTGGTGTGGCTCAGTGCACTGAGCGCCAGCCTGTGAACCGAAAGGTTGCTGGTTCAATTTCTGGTCAGGACATATGGCCGGGTTGTGGGTCAGGACCCCAGTTGGGGTACATGTGAGAGGCAACCGATCAATGTATCTCTCATTCATTGATGTTTCTGTCCCTCTCTCCCATCCTTCCCCTCTCTCTAAAAATAAATAAAGTCTTGTAAAAAATAAATAAAGAGACAGGACTTCAATAGATAGAAAACAAGATTGGAAGACCAGGCAGCAAGGAATGACGGTGAAACTAGGAAGCGAATCCTTGCAGAAGCCCTCAGCAGCCCTGTCCTCGCCAGGCTGCAGTAATACAAGGATTTCCGTTGGAATGAATTGATGGAAGGCACGCAGAAGTTTCCTGGGGCTCCTATAGCTTCAGGAAGATCTGAAGCTAGTGAATTTGGTCTTATGAGGGGAAGTAAAGAGGTGGAACAGGAAGAATGTAGAACTATTTCAATGTACTTCACATGATGATAGCAAGATTAATATATCTGCAGAGGAGGGTAAGAATTAGATGGGAACATAATGAAAGAAGGCAAAAGGAAGGTCATCTTCCCTGGAGGATTTTGAAAATAAGAGCAACACTGAGGAAGAGACATTTGTGTTGCTCACAGAGGAAAAAATGCTTGGTGATGAAATAGAAGTTTAGACAAATCAGAGTGGGTGAGGAAGACGACCATCCTCCTGCAGGCAGAAACAGTTCACATCTCTGTGGGGAAGTTTTTGAGAGATGTAGGTTGCCAAGGGACATGAGAAAGGTTTCTGGTTCTGTTCTTAGCAGAATTGTGGGTCCTAAAGTCCAGGGGGGTGGGGGGGATTGCTATATGGAATGACAGTTTATCTGGAAAGGGGGAATTGTGTATAGATTAGAATGAGAGCCTAGATGTCCTTGGAAGAAGAATATGTTACTAAGGCAACAGTTGTCAGAGCATGAAATAAGATCTTCGTTAGCAACAGGATGTTTCTGAGACTATGGCACAGTGGTGTGCGGACAATACCGACAGGGCTATTGGAAGTCCCAGAGCCAGCTCAGAACATCTCCTGGGTTGTCATCTTTACATGAAGACTGGGGGAGGGCACATGTGGAGGAGTGGGGGTGGTGTTATAAAAAGAACAACCATATACAACAGAATACAAAACCCGAGTGGAGAATTAAAGTAAAGCATGAAACAAAATGTCTTCATCACACACACTGGCCCTCCTGTAACACTGCAGAGACTGTCCCACATCAGGACACAGAGAGTGTTCCTATTCATTTTTCTGGCCACAAGGTATTCAGTGAGTATTTGAAGGTCAGGTGAAAAGGGCAGCACAAATGTACCTTCCTCAGTCACTTGGATTTCTTTGGTAAGAAGAGCAGTGATGAGAGCCAGGTTAGGCAAGATTCGGTTATGGAGCAAACCACTGTCACTTTTCCAGATTAGCCTGTGATGTGAGAGAGTGAACATCTGGGTGGGGGAGAGCAGGCAGGAGAGGGGCGGCTTCCCTGGGCACTGCACCCAGGACCCTGGGCAGACAGTGGAGTCTCTGTTTGGGGCAGGAGTAATTCGGCTGGTTTCCATGTCGTATTTTAATTAACAGAAACAGATGGTTTTGTTTTTACTGAGGTCTCTGTGGGCTCCTGGGGGTGCTTACTGTGTAGTAGAACATAGACAAAAATCCCAAACTGGATCCCAAAATGAAAGGAAGAAAAACATTACATTCTAATAACAATTTCCAACATGAGAATGGGGCTAATTGCTCTTCTGATGATCTTATATTATAGCTTTAAAATTTGCCTGGTAATTCTAAGACGTCTGAAAGCTCAGAATGACTTTGTGTCTCTCAATTTTCACAATGAAAACTTTTTCACGATGAGGTAAAGAGAGTCAGCTTTCTCGAATAGGCAGTAGGACATCTGCCTAAATGTCAGGTTTTCACGACTAGCTTCATTGCCAGGAAGTTCCTTAATTGTATTGTTATTTTCTGATAATTATATGGTTGTGGTTTGTGGTATTAATCCACAATAAATGTCTCTCTGACCAAACAGAGGGAAAAAAAAGAAATGCAGATAACTTCAATGAAAGAATGCTAGTTCTAATCACATTAGACAAATAAAACCTCCAGTCTGTCTATGCCCTTTAGCTCGCCCTTGGCATCATGCAGGGAAAGCCTGACGCTGATAGACTGGCTGCCGTGCTAGGTCCTGGCCCTTAGAACCTCTGGGTGTGTTTAATGTCAATTCAACCTTACTATCCATATTTTAAGGAATTTTCTTGACTCAATTTATAAACTTAGGAGTATTTTCTAGTTTTTAGTTTGTCCATTATGTGTTTTATATTTCTTTTGGGCCTAATTTCTTTAATTTAAATTTTTCTCTAATATGTAATATTGTCACATGATTCAAAATTCAAAAGGCACAGAAGGGTGTCAGAGGAAGTTCTCCCCTACCCCCTCGACCACCCCCCCTGCCCCCAGGCAGTCCTTCTCTCTCCCAAGGGGGGGGGGGGTGGCACCTAACTTCTCATCCAGTTCTTTTGTATCTTGTCAGAACTCTCCTGGGCATTCGCAAACAAGTGTTTATGTCTGTTCTGTTCTTATCAACTACTAGAATGCATTATACAGGCTGTGCACTTTGGTTTTTTGTTTTAACAACACATCATAGAGATTCTTTACATTAAAACCTAGAGATCCTTCTCTTTTTTTATCACTACGAAAACTGTATTGTGATAACAGCCAATACTTTTTTTATTAAATCATTTTTATTATTATTCCATTACAGTTGTCCCAATTTTCCCTCTCTGCCCTCCTTTGCCCAGCCCACCCCGCCACCCCACCTCCCACAGTCAGTCCCCACACTGTTGTCCATGTCTGTGGGTCATTCATACACGTTCTTTGGCTAGTCCCTTCCCCTTCTTCCCACCATTGTCCCCATCTGTTCCTTACTTTATGACTGCAGTGTATTCAGTAGCATGAATGTATTGTAGGGGAAGTGAAATAACTTTCCCTCCACACTCCTGAGTTCTTAGCTAAGACTCCTGTAATGAAAGACAGATTAACAAGAGAAAAACCTAAGTTTATTGACATGAATACCTCATGTGTACATGAGAGATACCTAGGGAAAAATAAGTACTACTTCCCCCTGGGGTAGCTTAGAATTCAGGATTAAATACCATCTTAATAAGGCAAGGGGAGACAGGATGCAGGCCTCTTAGGGGAGAGGAAATGGTTTTTCAGGAAGATGAACGAGGCCCTTAGAAGAATAGTTGGGAGGCGTGATGGTTTGTCACAGTTGACTTCCGTTTCCTCTTCTGTGATAAGGCTAAGTCTCCCCTCGTTGGTGAAACTCCCCAGGAGCGAGCGTGACAGTCAGTGCCTCTTGGAGGATCCATCTTCAGACAGGGAAGAGGAGCTCAGAGAGAGCCTCTCCTTGCATTTGCTGGTCTTCGAGTGCCTTCAGCTCAAATTAATCAATACTCCAAAGTGGCACATTTTGGGGTAGTGAATCCCAAACTCATATTTTGGGGACGGCATATTCTGCCACCCTTCCATATCATACTTTTTTTAACTATTCCTTTAAAAATGAAGACTTAAAGTACTTTCAGTCTCAGGCAATTTCAAAAATGATGCCATGAATAACCTCTCCTATACATTATTCTCAGATGCACTGGTTTATTTAGAGAACTTCTGAATGCATCAGTGTAACTATTTTTAATGTTGAAAGATATTTATCAATTATTTAGTCATTTTACTGTACAAATATGGACGTAACAGGGGAAGGAAGGAAGAATGCTACAGAAGTCGGGACTCTGATGTTTGGTGACGTCAAAGTGTTCGGACAATATTGTGTATTCTACTTCCCTGACAGAGTTGGGGATCACAGTCATGTCTTGCTCAGCTGTCACTGAGGCACTTCTTTTTCACATTTCTGCTTTGAGACTAATGACAGATGTTTGCATTTTGTAGGAGCTGATGACAATTTTCCAACTGTTACACTGGAATGGAAGCCTGAAAGCCCTTCGTGATACCAAGTGTTCCCGACAGGTGAGATTTTACAATCCAGAGTGGGTCTGTGTCGTGTGGACATAGCAGAGAGCTAGCCATCTTCCTAGGAGAGTTCCTTCATTTGGATTTTTCTCTATTTAAATTTGGTACTTATTTATTAAGAACAGAGAACAAAACAAAAAGAAGAAATGTGTGTGTGTGTGTGTGTGTGTGTGTGTGTGTATTCCAGTTGAGTCGGGAACTGTCCAAATATGCATACTAAGAACTTTTACCGGGCACAGGACTGATTTGGATACATGTACTGAATGCCAGAATGACAGGATCATTAAGATGGACTTCATTTCTAAGGCAAATGCAGAATGCGCTCTATTTACCTGTTCTGCCCATGTGGAATGCGTGTCCTCCACTCTCCAGTGCAGAAGGGAACCCGAGAGCACAGTGCTCGGGAACCTCCTCAGTGAGGGGAGGCTACACTGACCACAGCACCAGGAGTTTTCTCACCACCACTGAAAGTCACCAGCATGCAACAGAAATCATTATAAGAGTGGGCGAGCTGGCATTTAATCACCTCAGTCTTTTTGGCTTCGGAAGTTTCCTTTTTATTTTTCAGAGAGGGGGGTCTCACTATTTCTTTGCTACCTGAGAAGGACCCTTCCCCCTTTTTTAATGACAAGGGGAAACCCCCCTCCTGTGTATTTAATGGTTTTCACCCACTACCCTCCAAGATTTGTCCCTCCTTTACCCACCATTAGACTTTGAAGGATGGGAGTTTGTTTTTAAGAATTCGCCAACAGGAATTTGTATGAGGAACAAAGCCCCTAGTCAGCAAGATGAGGTGGATGTAAGAGTTTCCATGCACTCCAGCCCCAGGAGTTTTTAGTTGTTCTTTGCATAGAAAGTCTGGCTTTCAAAATGTCAAAGATGGAAAAGAAATGAGTAGCTGACAATGGCTTTGGTTATTTTTTCTTTTCCTTTGATTTTATAAAAGGCCTTTGAAATATGCAGGGTTGGTTATAAACACTTTTCCATGATTGTTTTTAATTTGTTAAGGTCATAAATAAATACCATATGTTCTTGAAAATAAAAATAAGCAATGCATCCACTCTTCTTAAAGTGTCTCCATCAAACCTACACATGACGTTACAATGTATTGGCAAATGTTTCACATGAGAATGGACAGGTAGTGACTGATTTTTAATTGTTTACAGAAGTAAGAGACAACGTACATGAAAGTACCAATATGATATCAATAATGATAATGCCCACATGCCATAATACATGTTTAAAGTTACTTCTGTAGTTTCTGTGAGCGATTTGGAATGTCATCTTCCTTATGCTAACAACACATTTTCTAGTGAGATCGGGCCTCTGTTTTGTGAACTTTATCGAGTCTTCCTGGGGTAGTGTTCTGACTCAACCGGGAGGGGTTTTGCTTTGCTGTATCAGCTAGTCCTTCATTTTCTTTAAGAAGTAAGTCATGGCATTTGGCTTCAGTTGGTGAACATCAGAGAGGCTTCATTGTTGACAAGACCCTCATGGATGTGGGGAGTGGCGGAGGCAGAGGAAAAGAAGCCTCAGAAGGCCACGAACACAGGTGCCTCTGTTGCTTTTGACTGACACTCTGGACTTTGTTTCTTGGCTCCCAGGAAGTCATCTCCTACTATTCCCAGTATTCCCTGGATGAAAAGATGCGCAGCCACATGGCCCTGGACTGGATCATGAAGGAGCAGGAGTCCCCAGGAATTCTCTCTCAAGAGCTACGAATGGCCCTGAGGGAGTTGGAGGAAGCCAGGAAAGCAGGACAAGAACTACGGTTTTACAAAGAAAAGAAAGAAATCCTGAGTTTAGCCCTGACCCAGATCTACAGCAATCCTGACACTTCCTCACCCAGTGATGACCAGCTGAGCCTCACAGCCCTTTGTGGCTATCACTAGCCAGGCCAGGTTCCAACTCCTCTAGAGGCTGACAGAGCCCACACTAACATTAGGAAGCTCACTGAAGAAGGTTATGGGAGGGTTTAGCCCCTGTAGCTAGCACCTGCAGGCGGTACTAATTCTCCCCACCCATTTCATTCACAGAATCTGGCAGCAGTAAGACCCTCATAGGACCCAACCTCCCGCTCAATGCAGTTTTTCGTCACACTCCCAATAGTTCTACCTCAGAATGAAAAGATGGAGACAGGATGGCTTGACAAACATTTTCCAGGTCTGGCTCCAAGCTAAGGCCCAGTTGACATGTGACCTACTAGATTATATATGATGTTTCAAAGAATGGGCCAGGGTAGCATCCTCCAAAAGAACATCAGCTGGGACTAGGGAAAATAGCATGATAGCAATTTTTATTAAATAAAAAACATGGAATGTTTGTTAAAGATTCAAAGGTCAGAATTTCTTCCTAAGCTTTGTAAGGTAAGAGAGCTTGTACTCTACTGGCTGTAAACCACATCTACTCTGAGAATTCTACCTGGACATCCCACTATCAAAGATCTTGAAGTAATAGCATGAGAATACTAAAAAAATGTAATGTGGCTTAAAAGGCTATTGTGATAATAATTTTTGTAAGTCTACACCCTTCCATATCTCCTACAATAGAACCCTCGAAAAGAACTCTCAGGTAGAAAGAATATCCAGTTTTCTGAGTCTTGCGCTCGGTCGTGTTCACCTATAATTTGCAATAAATAACTTGAATTGATTTGTTTTTATTTTTGCCACCACAGTCATGTATCTATCATGGAGAAGGTTGTTGGTATTTTAAAGGTGGAACCACTTTGGGAAATTATTAGCATTTAACACTGTGGCATCTGATTAGTTTCTCATGCATTAGAGAGCGGGAGTCTTCAGCTGCCTTCCCTATTGTTCGAGAGCATAAGCCGCTAGTAGCTCAAATCTATTGTCATTTTTAAGTTTAAATTGCTGGAATCTTCTCTAAAGAAAGTAAGACATTGCCATCTTTCTTTGAAAAGGGCGTGGGTCCAATGACTGATTAGAAAACCAGAAGCAAATACAAACTAAATTTTAGATGGTTAATGGTCAGTCAAATTTTAAAGCAGCAGCAATGACAACTTTAACAGGTGTAGGTATTTCTGTATCTATAACATGGAAGGAATTGCCTTGTATTTAGTCCAACAATTCAAATATTAAAAAAAAAATTTTCTCGATTTTAAATAAGTTTTCTTTTTCTTCTTGTTTAGGCAAATGCATACTAATTTTCCTGAAAGATAAAACTATTATAGTTACTTTAAGTTTACACAAATATGATACTTTAGCCTTATATCTAAACATGTACCAAAATATTTGGCACTCCTTAAATCCCCATGAATACTATTGTGCATTGATCATATATATTTTGGATTTAGCCATAATAATTAAAACTTAACTTCACATATTACATTTCCCACACCAGGGGGAAATTTGCCTAAGGTATCTGCCCTACACTAAAGTTCTGAAAAGGTAATGGTATGTAACGTTATATACATTTTATTTAAAAATCTTGTTTTAACAAAAATCACATTTCTTCCCATAATGAGGCTCAATGTCACCTCGAAGAAAATTTTATTCTCTTATATTCCCCAAAAAAGAATTAGAATTAATATTTGTAAGTTGAATAAATTTTGAGGAAACTTCCTATCTACAGTAGTTTTTAAAATAAAGTCATTACTCTTTATCATTTGCAAAAAGCCACAATTTCCCATGTTGAGTGTAATTAAAGGTAGGTGCACCTTTACTGTATTTGCAGCCTTTGACAATGGCCACTCAAGCTGACACCATCTGATTAGATGCAGGAACAGGAACCAGCTGGGAAAATATCAAATTTACTTTCTGCTCTATAATTAGCAAATTGCACCCATTCTGTTCATGGGAAATAGAAGCTCTCCCTCAGCCACTATCGGTTTTTCCTGGCTGGTCTAAACTTCTCCCTCCTCCCACAATGGCGTGGAAGCTACGGCAAAGGACACAAAAGCTAGACTCTTTTTTTTTTTT
>VMDR010009587.1:0-33034 GCA_007922815.1 Macrotus californicus
ACATGAAAAGGCAGAATGACCCCAGTTTCCATCATTTCCTCATATCCTGAACCAAGGTAAGGAGGCATACTATTGACCTCCAGCTGCAGAGAAACAGTGGCTGGGTGACACTTGGGTCTAACCTTTCACTTTTATGTGGTCATGTCCATTCTCATGGCACCCACAGTCAGCCCTCTGCATGCTGGAGACCTCCATAACAGCCCACAAAGCCATCATTACCAGGAGGAACAAAAATCATTTGCCTGCAGTACTTTTTTCAGCAACAAATACAATGGAAATACACTGGGCACTTTGCTCTGTCTCTGTGCTCTATGCATGCCAATAGTTCACTCATTACCTTCCTCTCGTGGCGATGATGATTGGCCACTGTTGTATGCCACTGATACATCCACCAGTGTCTATCATCCACCAGTGTCAGGTCCGAAAGAAGTCTGCTGCTCTCTCTTTTCTCTCCCTCAACCTGGACACCGTATTTGTCATTAACTTTGTGGGGGCTCTACCAGCTTCTGGGCAACAGCGCAATTGTATTTGCTTTTGTGCTATGCAGATTTAACTTTGAATAATGCCCCTTTGGTTTTCTTTTTTCCCCTGCATGTAGTGATACAATTCATGAGTTTCTTGTAGGGTCAATCTATCCCATTTGTTCTGAAATGTTCAGATTGGCTTTGTAGAAATGTCAACAAATTTTGATAAAAAATGACTTTATGAGATTGTATGATTGTTTTTTATTACAGTGCATTGAGAATTAAGGATGAATGAATGTCCTACCCCCAAACTCTGATTTCTGAATCTATCATTTCACTTAGGAGCCATATTTTCTTTTATTGGCTGCTTGAGCAAACCCATCAGTGGGAGCCTCCTGCTCCACCGTATATGGAACACTGCTCTGTAATAGATCCATAGCCATGCTCGCTCACTCATTTGTGACCTTACTCTGAGTTGTAATATTTACTATTATCATCACAACTTTTATACTTCTATGAACTCCTTTGAGCCATTGATTCATACTTTTGGGATTTAAAAGTGAATACAATAAAACAATAACACATACATACATTTCCTGACATATAGAATAACATGCAATGAGATAAAGAAAGGATAACTGAAATATTCCATTAAAAGAATATCTTAGGTGAGCTGCTGACATAATCCTTATAGTAGTTATAAAACCTTTAAGCATATAATGGTTACCTAAAAACACATAACTTTTATGATTTGAAAATTCACGATTATCTTTCATTTCAAATTCGTGAAACGCATGTGAACATGGTTGCTTCAACATGTTTTCAGGTGAAACCATCACACCACCTGTAGACCATGTGCAAGACCACTGGGAAGTACCAGGGACCCATGGAACACTCTTGGAGAAATCCCTCTCATGTGGCAACCTCAAGCTCAAATGTTAAGTTTTTGAACTTCCCCCAACCAGCAGTGTCTGTGACCTTTCCACGATGAGGCCACTGGGATCAAGTTCAAAGAATTGTTCCCAAATTCTTTGAATGTGTCTGGTGTTTTGTGCACGCTCTTCTTCATTTGACATGGTTTCCCCTTCCCACGGGTCCATATGAGAATATGTGAGGAACGTCCATTTTCCACCTGGGAGGTCCGGGTTGTAAGGCCAAGAGCGACATGGTCTCCTGCCTTCACATTCACAGGGACACTCTGGTGTCCCTATTGCAAAGGCCACTGGCCTTCATCTCAGCTCACTCTCAAAGACTGATTGTAGCACAGGGGTCTGGGCCAGAAGAAACTATCAGTATCAGCGCTTTGCAATGCACCACATGGTCCCTGTAATCTTGAGTATTCTCCCTATTTGAGCTGTGTGCTGCCTTGTGGGGCTCCCAGGGAGGGCCCTTCTCAACCTCCATACACTGCTTGGGACTAACCGGCAGTCCTTGCTCCTTATGGTCATAGCTGAGGGTCAGCCACCAAGAGTTTCATCATTGCTCATCTGAGAGGTTTGTTGGTCCCTCCTTCACAAAGACCCTTCTGAGTCTATTCCATCAGCTGTCCAGTCATCCCTGGACATGACCAAATTTTCAATGGGTCCTGGACTCTGGGATTCCACTCTAGTGAGCCTCCAGTGCTCACAGAATCAAGTTCAAAGTCCTCCATGTAGCCTTCAGGGCCCTCTACCATGTCTGGCATCCAGCCTCCCAGAACTGGGTGTGTTTCCTGCCCACCCAACCCCTGACTCCTCCTCATGTGTGATGCCCTGTCAAGTCTCCAGACGTTTGCCTCCAAGTCCATCTGGCTCCTCCTTCTAGAACAAATGTACTTCTGCTGGCTATCCCAGCACAGATACTGTCTTCTGTGTAAGCTCTCCACAGATTCCTACCAGCATGGTCTTTGAAGTTAGACAGACCTGAGTTCAAGTTCCAGATCTGCCTCTTACTCACCATATGAGTTTGCATTTTTAATTAAACCCTTCTGTGATTTATTTTTTCTGCCTGAAAAATAGGGGCAAAAATTCCTTTGCTGGAAAGATGTTGTCAAAAATCAAGGCAGCCCTGGCTTCAAAGTGCCCAACACAGATATTATGCCTGATGCTCACTTCCCTGCTCTGTCTGTTTTCTGATTCCTTCAGCAGGTGGACTTCATGTCTGTTCGGTGCCCATTTAATTTTCTTCATAATCCTTTATACATAAATTTGTCTTCTTCTTTAAGCTGTGAAATTTGTAAGACCAGGAAACATTTTCTTTGTTTCCTGGTTCCCCTTGGTGCCTAGTTTAGAGCAGGGGCTCAGTAAATGTCTGTTTATTGGAGCTGGATCTTCTGTGAAGTTATATTTTTATATACTTATATATGTGTGTAATTTATGCATTCACCTTGGAAAGCAATGAAAATGAATACAGAATAGGGAGTTGCTATTTCAGCAAAAGTCATTATATATCCAGAATAACAGACTCTAACTTTTTTGGTATGCATGGCACTGTGCAGAGAACAGGGAGGGAGTCAGCTTCCTGTCTTGCGAGAGCAAAACAAAAAATGAGGTGATAAGGTGGACAGGCATGTTGGAGGAAAAAAGAACATGCTATTGAGAAGACCCTCACCCCAAACCTTCTCTGCAAAACGCCAGTGCTCCTCTGGACAAAGAAAGGGCAGGGGTGCCACGTGAAAACACCTCTCTTTCAGGCTAATCTCAGATATTAATGGTTAAAGGAAGACAGACAGACACATACACATACACACAACTGTTTTTCCTTGAAGGATTAGCGATGCTTTTATCCAGTGCCTGATTTCCCCAACCATGTGCCTATGTGATGATCCTTTGCCACACACAAGACTGTCATTGTATATTCATTCATTAGAGATAATGATTTTGAATTTCTGTCCCCACTGACCTGTGGACAGATGGCAAGCATGAATGCCACATTTATCTGGCCACAAGATCAGCTCCAGCGGCCCCCTGATGGGTCTGATCACCCAGTGGCCGCTGCATTGCAGACCTCCTCTTTTCTATTCTCCTCCTGGGGCGCTGCCAACTGGGTGCACTGAATGTGAACTTCTGCAGAAGTGGGCCCATTTGGTCATGACCAATTTTGCTTTCTTTTCATAAGCATCCGATAAGTGTCAGGACTGCTTAGAGCTAAGCACTTCAGATTGCAATAAAAACGATACGAAGTTCTAGATTGGTAGAAGCATTACTTGGTTCCAAATAACTATAGCTCCTCTCTCTCCCTTCTGTCCCTCTCTGTCTGTCTAATGCAGAAGCGTTCAAACAAAGCATAGAGGTTGAACACAAGTGTTGCATTTGTGAATCATACCTGCTGAACATTGGAATAAATTTAAAGGTCTGATTATAATTCTTGGCAAAAGTAACTTATGGTGGGCCTATTTAGTGAAAAATGGGAAAACCACTAATTTGATCAAGTAAGACAGATCGTTTTCTGTGGCCACTACTTTCTTTTAACCAAAATTGTTTCTCTGAGCAAAAAGACTTACAATAGGATAGTTTTAATGAATCATTTCCTCTATTACCTTTAAAGAGATATTTCACTATGCTAAACTTTAAAATCAGATTTTTATAAATGAGTAAAATTGATCAATTTTGACTTAATCATCAATTACAAAGTCTCTTTCAAGGACAGTTACACTCAGGGCTTCTGCCAATTGCTATTATTTCATTATTTCATTCAACAAACAATTTCTATGTATAAAATTCTAGCACAATACTTGACCTCTATATGTCAAGAGAGTCTTCCTTCTTCCAAGAAAGATGGACTATCTTTCCAACTTCACCAGTAAGAAGAAAAAAGGTAATCTGAGTTTAGAAATCCCCATGAGAGGTTTTAGAATTCATTTCCTCCCATTAACATGCTACCAGTAATGATCTCTTTTACAGTATTTGTATTTTAAAACTGGCTCCTGAGTGTGTAGGAAAACTTTGGTGGATGATTCCTCCCTTTGCTATTCCAACTCTTCCTCCTTTCTGTCACCTTTGTGATCTAAAATGTTTTCCCCCAGCTCAATTCAGCATACAAATGTCCTTTAAAGCACAGTAAAGCTATGCATCCTTTCAGTCAAATGGCACACTCCTTTAGAGACCTCTCACCATTTGCATTTTTCTGAGTTCCTAAGCAGACTAACTCCATCTCTATGTACCCAGATACTGTCTATGCTTTAAGACTCATCTCGGGTACCACTTGCTCCATTTTCTACATCCTTCCCCCCATGCTTCTCTTGGCACTGGGCCCTCCCCTCCTCAGTGGTCCTGCTTCGGTCTCTCTTTCACTTTTGCAAACTCTTTTTCTCCAGCTAGTGGACTCACTCTGTACCTTCCTGGCATCTTGCTTGCTTCTCTGTGCAGGACCACACCAGATCAAGTTCATGGGCTGACCCTTCTATATCTTCTAGCTTCAGGTTTTTTTCTTACTAACATATTTTATTGTTTTAGAACAGTTTTAGATTTACAGAAAAATTGAAGAGATAATGCAAGAATTCCCACATACCCTGCTGCCCAATTCCTCCATCATTAACATTTAACATTAGCAGGGCACATGTTATGATTATGATTAATGAAGCAATATTGATACCGAATTTTTAACTAGAGTTCATAGTTTATCCATATTTCCACAATTTTCCCATAGTGACTTTTCTGTCCCAGGATGCTATGCAGGACACCACATTACATTTAGGTTCTTCTTGACTGCGACAGTGTCTCTCTATCCTTGTTTATGGTGACCTTGGCAGTTTTGAAAACCTTGGTCAGATATTTTGTAGGAGGTTCCTCTATTGGGATTTGTCTGAAGTTTCATCTCATGATTGAACTGGGTTTGTGTGTTATCAAGAGGAAGATCATGGAGAACAGGTGCCATTTTCGTCACTTCATATCAAGGGCACATACTATCAACATGACTTCCTACTTTTGACGTTGACCTTGACCACTTTGGCTGAGGTAGGGTTTGTCAGGCTTCTTAACATGAAAGTTACTCTTTTTGCCACCCCCACCCTTTGCATATTGTACACTTCAAAAGGAAGTCATGGTGTACAGCCCACACTGGAGGGGTGGGGAGCTATACCTTAGCACCTCGAGGGAAGTGTCTATACCAATCTACACTGATGAATTATGTTAATGATTTATATCAATTAATTATTTTGCACAGGATATTTGCCTCTTCTCCTCCTGGCTTTACATATTCCAGGATCATTCTCAGCATGACTTCCTTTCCCTATTCAATCAAGGTGCTGGGTTCTGAATCAGCGGTCCGCCCTCCTTGGGCATCTCCGCCCTCCCCTGGCATCTCTGCCCTCCCCGTACTCTCAGTTACCCACCTCTACATGTTACAGCATCCCTCATGATAGCTTACAAACCAGAGCTAATTTCTTTGCATGCAGACAAGACTTTTCATCGCCTGGCGTTGCTACCTTTTCATTCTCATCTTTGCTCACCTCCTTACCCATGCTCTATCTTTGATCCAAACCAAATGAAGTACCATTCCACCCAGAGCTCCACACTATTTCAAGTCTCTGTGCCTTTCCACATACTCTTCTTTCTGCTGGGAATGCCTCCTTGTCCATCTTTTAAGCCTTAAAATCAGCTCAACCTTCTCATCCCCCAGGAAGTTTCCCTGTATCAGTCGAATTAATTCCCGCTTTGTGCCACAAATCTTATTGGCAGATTCCTCTAGCACTATACTTGTAAAGTGGTATTTTCATTATTTGTTCATGTCTACCTACCTATAAGATTCCGACTCACCTATCTCTTTATTGTCAGTATCGAACACAGTATCTGAATTATGTGACTTTTCAAGCATGTACCTCTAACTCTCCCACCAGTATGGTGAGCTCCTAGAGAGCAGGCACCTTGGCTCACTATTCTTGCCTAGTGGTTGAAGGTTCACCTGTCCATGGTAGGTCATGGACACCTCTTATGTACTGGTTGACTAATAGTCAGGGAGAAGTCCTGGGGTGGGATCCTCCTTGAATGAAGGGATGTTCCAAGTGCCCAAAGAGCTGCTGATTATAAACAAGCCATTGAAATAAGCAGCTGCTGCATCTGAAAGTTGGTTGTGGTTGCAGAAAAATGTCGACCATCTTTTGATACTGAGACAGGAAAGTGGCCCTGCAATCAAACATAATTGGAAGATTACAGGAGCTCAAAATTGCCCTGTAGCAGAAATTTCCTTTGTGCTGGCAGAGAAACCTGGGCATTGATTTTTATTTTCCATCTTTATGTGAGGAGTCTCTTAAAGATAATCAGATTTCATTGAGAAGATACAATTGCAGATTTTCTCATTAAACAAATACCTCAATGGACATTCAAAAAGAAGTCCTGCAATGGTGTCAGACATAACATAGAAACCCCTCATTAGGGTAATTGAGTGTGGAGGATTGTTATGCTGAACTTCATTTAGTCCTTGATTTTCCCCCTGCTGTTCAGGTACAAGCACTCCAGGTGTACAGTCACTGGGCCAAAGTATCTCATAAAATAGGCCATTAGTCTTTCTAAAGGCATGGAGAACTGAGCAATTCATGTCCCTACATTTATCCAAGCAATGATATATTTTCTTTAAAATAGTATATCCTCTGCACTCTCACAGCCTACCTGTGGGGCTACAAATTGCTACAGCCTTTGTAGACAGCAAAGTTCAAGGTTACATAGCTAAAAAGTGGTGACAAGTCTGTCTGCCTTCAGATGTGGTGGAATCAGGAGTGAAACAGAGGTCCTTTTGGCCTCTTCTGGTGGAAAATAGGTTCACATTGATTTCAGACAACCTCATCTAGATTTATGATTCCATTCAGAACATTTTATTGAGCAATTTCTATGAGGTAGACATTGTTCCAAATCTGGAAAGACAAGTTAAAATGAAATGCAAACCACAGAACAGAAATAAAAAATGTTTGCAAGCCTGTGTTTGAAAACAGACTTGGACCCTGAATACATAATAAACCCTTAGAACTCAAAAATAAGGGGACAAACAGCTTAATAAAAATGGACAAAATCCTTTAAAAAAAACACTTCCCAAATACGATACTTCACTAAAAATCACGTGCCAAGGTGTTCAAAATCATTAGCCGTCAGCTGGTCCCAAACGAAAAACAGTAAGACACAACCACATGCACTCTCCATGGACTAACATACCAAGATTGAAAACAAGTATAGAAAACGTCGATGAGGCTGTGGAGTGGCTGGAATGCTCAGACACTGCTGGTGGGAATGTAAAGTTGTACCCGTATTGAGGAAAACAGGTTAGCAGTTTTTCAAAACGTTGGACACACACCATTACCTCTCCTCCTAAGTATTTCCCCAAGAGAAATAAAAACATGTCCACAAAAAGACATATTCAAATGCTCACGGCAGCTTTGTAATCACTGAAAGTTCAGAACAACCCACATGTCCATCAGTGAGTGAAGGAGAAACAAACTGTGGAACGTTCATATGATGGACTATTTCTCTACAATAAAAAGGAGTGAACTACTGATATACACAACAACTTGGGTGAATCTCAAAGTTATTATGCCGAGTAAAAAATATGCCAGGCAAAAAAAAAGCATATCCTGTAGGATGCCGTTTATATGAAATTCTAGAAAATGTAAATTAACCTGTAGTGACAAAAGCCAATCAGTGGTTTTCTGTGAAGGGAGAGATGCGAAGGAGCAAGAGGGGTGCTCTGTATCTTGATTGTGGCAGGTGCGAAGTCAAAGTCATCAAACACTCGAGGTAATTGAACTGTGTCCCTTACATGTTAATATTTATTGTACATAATTATAACTCAAAATAGTAGGTTAAAATGAAATAGAGAGATAAGCAGGTGCAGACAAGGAGGTACTTACACTGGACCACGGTGAGGCCTGTCAGCTCACAGGAGGGAAGGGGCAAACCTGCCACCCAGGTTCTACCTGTGCCTCTGCTCAACCTTGGGTCAGGGGACTTTGGAAATTCTTAAGAGGGACCATCCTGTCTGAGATAAGAATGTGATCAACAGCAGATGAGTCTGTTTTTTTTTCTGTGTATAGAAAAATATCTTAGGATAGGAAGGACTCTTGGACTGGGAGTTAGCAGACAAGGGCCCTTTCAGGAGCTTTCTGCATGACCTTGAGTAATACCTCTTCCTTCCCTTGGCCTTAAAATCAAATCTGCAAAAGGAGGGCATTGACCTGGAACCCAAGGTGATAAGACAGATTTGCTATAATCTGGACATTTAAATAAAAATTTTGGTTTTCTTCCTTTTCCTTTTTTTTAAAAAAATAAAGCTCCCTCCAAGGAACATAGTTTTCAAAGGCAAGGAGGGAATTCCAAATCCTTGACAGAAACCCAATAAGTCCAGAATCTGACCCAGGCATCTCTCTGGCCTCCCTCCTGCTTATCTCCATCCCTTTGCTCCCGATCTATACTCTGTGTCCCAGGCACATAGAGCTCTGTGCCATTTCTCAGACTCCTGTGCTTCTGCATGTGCTCTTCCTTCTGCCTCTGCTTGGTCCCTATCCTACCACTGAGGATGAGAGAGGATGAGAGATGGGCACATGGTCTGGTAGTTGGTAAGAGACATCCACTGAGCAGATATTTTCTGTGTGCCTAGCATGTGCCAGGCACTTGCTTGCATTGAGGATAGAATAGTGAAGAGTACAAACTTCTTACTCCCAGTTCTCTTTCCTTCTAGTGGGAAGAGACAACCAATCAGACTGCTAAAGACATATTTTACCACACAGTGATATGAGGAATGGAGAGCAGCAGTGTAAGGTGGATGAAACAAGCAGGGAGAGGTGTATTACTGGGCATCAGACAATAGAGGAGCATTTCCCTGCCTCTGTGACAGAGACCAGAGTGGGTGAGCCATGGATAGCTAAGAAAAACTGTTCTGGGTAGAGGAAACAAGAACCGCATGTCTCTGAGGTGAGGACATACATGGAGCTGCAGAAAGGGGGCCAGTGCTGCTGGAGCAGATGGGCAAGAGGGATGTGGCCAGAGAAGCAGTGAGAAGTCTAGTGGGGGTCAGTTTACATTAGGTCTGGTGGCATGGAATTTCATTTTATTTAAAATGAAATTTGAATGATACTAGAGAATTTAGATGAGAGAATCAATATGATCTGAGTTATGTAGCATATTAGTTTTTCTAGGGCTGCCAAGCTTGTTGGCTTAAAGCAATGAAAATTTATTTTCTCAGTTCTGGATGCCAGAAGTCCTAAAGTAAGGAGTTGGCAAGACAGTGCTCTCTCCTGAGGGTCTAGGGGAAAATCCTTCCTGTCTCTTCCAGCTTCCAGGGGTCTCAGCAGCTCCTTGGCTTGTGGCTGCACCACTGTCATCTCATCACCTTCTCAGTGTGTCTGTCTTTTCCCCTGTGTCTTCTACGAACACTTACCATTGGATAATCCAGGATGATCTCACTTCAGGATCCTTAACTTAGTTTAATCTGCAAAGACCTCTTTTTCCTAAATAAAGTAACAACACATGGTCTGCATATGAGGGCATAGATACATCTTTTTTAGGTGACCAATCATCTTACTCCACATGATAAAAGAACCACACTATGTTTTATGGAGAACAGTCTGTAAAAGGACAAGGATGGAAGCAGGGAGACCAGGTCGGGGCTTCCTGCACTTATCCAGGTTAGAGATGCTGTGACTTGGGCCAGGATGGTCAAGTGGAAGTCATAGAAGTGGATACACATATTTCAAACATACAGCCACATTGAAGTGAGACCTAGGAGAGAAGGAGAGGTGACAAAGTTTCTCCAAAGATAGGATGAAGTTATCATTAACAAAGATGAAGAAGACAACTTTGGAAAGAGTGTGTTTGGGGGAGTGTGGGAATCTAGTTTTGGAGATATATATGTATGTAGTGTTCCCCTATTAGATACCAAAGTAGTGATGTTAAGTAAGTGTTGTATATATCAGTCTGGAGTTCACAAGAGAGTTTCATGCTTAAATATATGAGTAAAAATCAGTAAGTCTTCAGTGAGGGCAGCATGAGATCACCAATGGAGTAAGCGCAGATGGAAAAGAGAAGGCCAGAGCCTGGTGACCTGGGGCTCTCCATCATGGAGCAGTCAAGAGGAAGAGTGAGAAAGCAGAAAAAGAGATGGAGAAGAAATAGTCGGTGGTTGGAGAATCAAGAGTCAGGATTTGGATGGAAATCTATCTGAATCCACTCTCCTTTTCCAACACCACAATGGGGGAAAGAACTGTGGCTTATAACTCTCAGTCTCTCCACTGCTATCACAGGACCAGCACAAAGCAGGTGTCGGTCATGTACCTGGTTTATGATGGATGAGAAGGATCCCCGTTAGGGTACCAGCTAGGCTGCAGCCTCTTCAATGAGGACACCCAGTGTGGCTGAAGGAACTGATGGAAAAGGAGCAGGACATAAGGCAGGACCTTGACTTCCTCCACTAGCTGAAGTGATGCTATGTCTCAAGTTGGCTTTTCAGGAAGCTGTCAGTCACCCCAGGCTACCCCAGACTGAACGGCTACAAAGAGAGACAGCTAGGTAGAGAAGATGACTCCCTAGTATGTGGTGTAGGAGGAAATAAGAAGAAGAAAAAAAAAGGGAAAAGAAAAGGGAGAGGTGTGAGCATCCTGAGGAGAAATGCAGGTTCATTGGAGAGGAGGAGCACCGAAGAGGAGCAAGCTGCCTTGGGTGACACGGGAGTGCGGGGTGTGGCTGGGCTGTTGGACCCTCATTCTAGCCTATACCTTTCTGGACCTCTGTTTTCCTGTCGGTCTGTGGGGCTGAAGGAACCCTGCTTTTCTCGTGACTTCATGATGAGGATCGAAGAAGATAATGAAAGTGAAAGGATCTTGTGAATGAAAAGCACCAAGACCAGGAGGGACCAATGGCAGGAGATTGGAAACTGAGAATCTGCCATTTCGAGAACACTAGCTCTTACTATGTCCCTCTGGCTTGGTGCAACAGACAAAGACAAAGTTCCTAATCTGTGCCAAGCTCTGTGTCCAGGTTTGGAGGAACTAAGAAGGATAAGACAAGATCCTGACTTTTGACTAAAAGTAACGGTGGGTTGGGCAGGGGCAGGCCAGCTCAGCTTACATATGTCTTACACACTTCTGATACTTATTAAGGGCTTCCTATGCCAGCAGTTACAGTGCTGCAGGCTGAGAGAGTATAGCAGGGAGCAGTGGAGTTATCTCTGTACCCCAGGCTGTGGGAGGGTGTCTTTCTGGAGCTGAAGTAACCTGAGCTATGAAATATTGGCAGCTTGGATATCACCCGGAAATTTATAAAAACGAAAAATCTCAGGGCCCTCCCTAGACTGATTCTCAGAATCTGCATTCTAACAGATCTCCAGGTGACTCACTTGCAAAGGCAGTCACAGTATTGACATTGGGGACTGGATGATTGTTTGGGGGAATTGTAGGATGTTTAGCAGCATCCAAGGTTTCTACCCACTAGATGTCAGCAGCATCCCCGCTTCAGCTGTGAAAACTAAAAATGTCTCCAGACATCATTCAGATGTCCCTGGGGAGGCAAAATCACCCAGCCATTGAGACCTCTAGACTGGAGCAAGGCTTCTCAAAACGTGGCCCTGGACTGGTAGCCTCAGCACCTGGAAACTTGCTGGGAATGCAGATTCTGAGATTCCCCCCCACCTTCCCTCAGCCGGGCACACTGACTCTGAAACTCAAGAGAGAGATGGGCCCAAGGTGATTCTGATGAGTACTGAAATGTTTTGGAACACTAGTTCTCATCCCTGAAGGCACAGATGTTTTAAAAACTATATAGTATCTGGGTCACACTCCAAACCAGTTACATCAGATGTTTAGGAGTAAGTGACCCAGGTGACTCAAACACACAACCCAAACTGAAAACAATCGTGACACATGCAGAGGATGGGATTCACCCTTGCTTACAGGGTAGCCAATAAAAAGAGACCAGAAGTCACACCTCCTAAATGCCTGGTCCAGGAGCCTTTCCTCAGTTAGGAGGATGACAAGGTGATAGACAGCCTCTTGAACCGACTCCTGAGGAATTCCACTCCCACAAGGCATGTTTAGACACATCTTTGATCCAGGGTCCTGGTCCATGCAAAATACTCTCATCTCTGAGATCACCTGAGACACGTTTCCCCGGGGGGGGGGGGGGGGGGGGGGGGGGGGCCTTCGCAAATAGGTTGGGAGGAATTCACTGTGTTCATGGGCTTCTGGACCCCAGCTGAGAATCCTGCAGATCTTCCTTTCTCTGCCTGCTGTCTCCACCCTTAACACCCTGAGGTCAGAACATTTGCTGACTTCTTTTCACAGGGGCTCCATAGGTGATGTTGTCCTATCAGGAAACACCAGAAACGTCAACACTCATATAAAAATGTTTGTCGCAGGTGATAACCCGCGTAGTCACTCAAGCACCACGGGACAAAAATAGGCAGAAGGAGCTTTTGAAATTCTTTAGGAGGAGATAGGCAGTAAGTGGGCTTCACACGCTTTCCTCAGCATCCTCACACACTGTGCACAACAAGCCCAGAATACAGCTCCTGGTGAAGCCAGACATTGTCCATGGAGAGCTCTCGTGTTCTGTCATGACCCGAGTCCAAACCGCTCACGGTCTGCTCACGTCCGTCATCGTAGCAATCATCACAAGCGTTCTGTGGAGAGGGGTTTAGCTGCACTTCACAGCCGTGGAAGCTGAGGTTCAGAAACATCTTACTCCTCCTATTCAGTTGGTCAGTGTACTGAGGGCTGACTTGAGGCTTTGTGGCAGCACGGGGCTAGGAGATGGTTTTGGCCAACCTTCATAGAGCCTACAGTCAAACGCAAAGGTCAACAGATAAACAATGTGGCCTGGGTTTGTGCCAGTTATTTACTTTGGTCTCTCAGCCAAACCTATTCCATAATCTGCTCTGTGATGTTGGGGTTGGGAGTCTGCAAACCACATGTCCCAGAGTCCCTTGCCAGCTGGCTTCCTGTTAGCTTCTGGCAACAGGAGGGATCAAGGAGACGCTTTGGTTTTTTTCCAGCTCTGACAGCAGAAGAGGAGCGCTCCAGTCCCTCACAGTTTGTGACATTGCAAATGCCAGCCCTGTCCTTACACTGCACTCTGAGCTCCAGCCACCCAGGCATCGAGGTCCCAGTGCCACCTGTGACAGTGGTCTTCCCTCCGCCCTTTGCAGAGGTCTAAACTCCCACTGTGTGGTCTCTCTTGGAGGTGCCATGCCAGACATGTGGCAGCTGCTGGGAGGTCAGAGCACGACGCCACAGGCTTCTTCTCTGAACTTCTGGGTCCTGGTAACTCCGTCTCCTTCTTTCATCCTCCCGACCCTATGGGGCCAGCAAGGACTCCCTGAAATCATCAATGTCTGGGCTAACTCAGCCTTGATTCTTAAGAATCTTTTCTCTTCCACACCTGTGTAGCACACCTCCCGTATTAAGTCCCTTCGGTGTGGAGTAACCTATCATGGTTTCCAGGTCCTGGCTGGACCCCAGCTAATCCAGGTCAGCTGAATTTGGGGAAGTGTTTGAAAGGCGATCAAGCTGAGAAGCAGAGAGTGACTAGGAGGTAGCAGCGAGGGTGGGAGGCGGGGAGAAAGGAAGAGTGAGGCAGGAAGTAGGAAAAGCGTATGCAAAGGAGTTGGAGAGAAGGTAAGAGGAGACCTGCAGAGGTGGAGTGAGGGAGGGACTTAACGAAGCTGCAGGGAGGTGCTGAGGCCCTGCTGTGGGGGGCCTTATAGAATTCCGGGGCTTCGGGAACGTGCCGGCCTCTCCTTTAGGGACGCGATGTGGCGCCCTGGCTTGTATGCAGGTCTTGTCAAAGATGTTGGATCTTATCTCAGGGGTAATGGAGAATCATCAAAGGATTTTAAGTGAGAGAGGTAGATTACATAATTTGTGTTTGAAAAAGGCCATTTTACTGTGGTGTAGAGACTATACTGGAGAGAGGCTCAGTGAGCATTGGAAGCCAGCGAGCAGATGGGTGTGCCAGCTTCTCCAGGGAGAGGGAGGGACGGGGCACCAGTGCGGAGCTCCTCACTTTGTGACCTGGCCTTAGTCCTTCCTTCTTATCCACCGATGAGAGCATGCATTCCTCGGCTGGGGTGTGAGCGCATAGGGGGCCCCTGGGTGGGCATCAGAGAGTTACAGAGCCCCCTGAGACTATTCACAAATGGTTGGAGGCATGTCCACACACACCCTTTGCCCACAGGGGACTGGGTCCTTAGCTCTCACGGCACTCCTTGAGCAGTCAGTTATTCCAGAGGTTAAAGTCATGGCTCTACACAGCCTTGGAGTGCAGTTACAGCTCGAACTGCCAATGGTTCCACGGCCTGTGCCTTTCCTGGGGGTTATACATTTGTCTCGTTTTCCACTGACTGTGAAGAGTCAGTGAGGAAGAGGAGGGTGTGCGGACCCGATCCTGGAGGCAGATAGCTGTCACCCTTGAGCTGCTCTGAGCACAAGTGGTGAGTCAAGGCCTGTCACTGTGTGTTCTCTGAGCGGAAGGCGGGAGGGCACCATTTCACTGGAATATCACAACAACTCAAAGAGGCGACAGATGAGGGGACAGACGTTGACCCTGCCTCGTCAACTGTCTGAAGGCTCCCTGCAGCCATACACAACCCTGCTGTTCTGCACCAGAGGGGCAGCTGGTGGGGACCAGGGAGCTCGGTGGGTTTGCCTTCCCTGCCACCCCCCTCACCTCTGGCCTGTGTGTTCTCTAATGACCCATTCTTTCTCCCTTCTCTTCTAACAGAACTGCGTTTTCTCCAGAAAAACAAAATCTAAAATCAAGCTCATCCTCAATCTAATGAATTGAGGTCAGTGGGTCCCATCTCCAAAGGGAAATGGAGCTTCATTCTGCAGCCTGGAAACTTTGTTCTTTTCCGTGAAAGTAGGTCAGGCACCAGCACGTCTTAGGGGCTGAGGTCCTTTCATGGTGTCCCCGATGTCCCAGCAGCCTGGGCAGCTGCTCCCCTGTGTCCGTGCCCACCCCATCTCAGCTGTCCAGCCTGAGGCTGCATCCTTCCCCTGGGCGGTTGGCACAGGAGACAGATGCCTCTCCTATGACTCTTGCATGCCCCATCTTGTTGGGATTTTTCAAATTTCTCTGTGGAAGCTCTTTACAGTCTGTGACCCTGGTCACAGATTTATGAGGGGCCTGGAGAGCAACAGTCCAAGGATGCATTTTCTCTGCTTTCAGTCGGTAATTTATTTTTAAATGATCTTTCTGTTATTTATGGGTCTCGGGGACTCTGGTGGCTGGGGTGAACTGCATCTTATCAGACTGGCAAAACTCACCAGATTAAAAAAGAGCCCTCATGTTTTATCAAAAGGAGGGTTCAGAGGGTGTCTTAGAAGTGCAGCTTGACTGGGACATCTCCTTTTGTCCTTGAACTGAGATGTAACTCAGGGCGAAGCATTTGGACCTCAGAGCCCCACACACCAGGATCAGGACCATCCCTGGTCCTCAGATAGCGTGCAGCTGAGGCAGGACCCTCGCAGCTCCCTGCCTTCTAAAGTGGGGCTCAGGACACCCACAGCAGATACTTAGGGTGATGATTAGTTAGGGGAGACCAAATACAACATCTGCCATGTCTATGTAATGCCACCTATCTGATTTTTGTCACCTTTACCTGGCTCTCAGCTCCCCTGTGGGAACACACAACTTGAAACCCAGGAGGTAAAGAAGCTCCTCTTTATATGGGGTTTTAACACTCAGAATACAAATCTAAACCATAAAGCAGCTTGGAACCCCAAACCCCGATGTTCAAATAACACCCAAAGGTAACGAGGCGAAGCTGGCTGTTTCTTTCCTTCTTTCACTGAAATGAAGATCCGCTTCTACTCCAACATAATTACAGTTTAGTGGGCCCTTGTCTGAGGCTGATGATTTTCACAAGTACACAACTGTCTATTGTTCTCCTGTAGCTCGTTACCATGGCGATCTAATTAAAGCAGCATCCCATGCTGCCGGCCCATAGGTAGGGGCTGAGTGTGCAGCTCCTAGCAGCCAGGGGCGTGTGGCCTGTCCTTCCCGAGACCCTTCTCCAAATTCTAAAATGAGGGCTGGCTGTCCAGGATGTGACCCAGGAAAAGGTCTTCGTGAAACGAGCTGCGGGTTACATGCTGATCCGTCTATGTTTTCTGGAAGGAAGATGATGAGCTAGGTGCCGCCGCAGCCTTGCTTTGTGACCTTGGGGAGGTTGCTTAGTTTGTTCCATTCTCAGCTTTGTCACGTACAACCAGACAATACCTGCTTTGCAGAGGAAAGGTCTGTGAAAGTACCACGGACAAAGATGCGAGGGACGGAGCATCATCTCTGCCCTTCCTCTCAGTCTCTTTCCAATGGCAGGAATGCAGTGGGGTTAGGGAGAGAACAAGGACTTTATGTCTGATAGACTCAGAGCCAAAGTGTGGCCCAAGGCAGTGGGTGAGTGCACTCTGTATTGTCACCTAGTCTGTAAGATGGGGACAATAGTAGCCAGCTTACATGGTTATGATAATGCAATAAGATATGTAAAGTTCTTGGCAGAGGCCTGGCTTACAGTAGGCCCTCAACAAATGTCAGGCCATTGAAAGGACAATGAGTGCTCCCAGCCAGTGGCTACCATGAAGTACACAGGCGTGCCAGGTGGTGCGGTTAAGAGCACGGGCTCTGGAGGAATTACTTTGTGTTCAAATCCTGGGCAAGTCACTTTGTAGCTCCAATCTTGTCTGTAAAGTGAGAATAGTAAGTGATGGAGCTGGGGCCATACGAACAACAAAGTGCACACCTCCAAGAGACCTGACACTGAACCAGAGGTTAGTTATCATTGTCTCGACCTGACAGTGCCCGGAGGGCAATAAACTTCTTTACTCTTGAAATACAGTGCTTAGCCCTTATATCATGAGCGTGTTCCCATTTAATGAGCACTTTCTAGGTGCCAGTATTCACACATGAACTCTTCTTTAATCCTATCATCCATTCTATGGTGTGAGTACCATTGATGCTTCAGTTTCCAGAAGGATAGACACAGATGGAGACAGATAAGGTGATTGATTGCTGAAGGCACCCTGCTCGTAGGAAATGAAACTGGGATTTGAGGGGAGGTGGTCACCCCCAGCTTATGCTTTTCTTAACCACTATTCTCTGCTGCCACTCACGGGATTGTCACTGAAAACCTGTGAGGCAGGCACCCAGGTTCCCATTAAAGTGGGTGACTGCACAGATCTAGACAAAGGCAAGGTTCTGCACAGGGCCTAATGACTAGTCAACAGTAGGGACAGGACTTCACTGGCGCCCTTCCCACAAATTCAAGGGCACATGCTCCCCCATCTCATTGCCCTACACCAGCCCTGCTGAATATCAACAATAGTGGCAAACCATCCTAATTAGTCATCGGCCAATGTCTTGCCCCCTTGCCTCTCCTGCTGCCTCCCCTGGCATTTTCCTAGTGCTCTATGAGTTGGGCAGTGTAATATGGCCATGTGCTACTGATTATTTACAGGGCTCATCAAAGGCCCAATCTCTTTCCTTGTAGTCAGAACAGCTCAACACTTTGTCCACCCACCACAGCCCTCATTTCCTTTTTTGTGAAGATTAGGGAACAAAAATATTTCAAAGGCTACCAATTAAATGGACCTCGTGCCCATAACCACAGTGCACCTTTGGAGAGCTGGGCTTTGTAGCCAGTAACTGATGGGCCAACACGTGTTCTTTACGATCTTGCAGTTCTTTTCCCAAGATGTTGACGGCTTTCCCTCAATTCCTGATGTGCAGTGTCCTGCCCAGTTAGTCCAAGGGACAAAGGCTAAGACTCTACTTGGCATATTTCCAGGTGGTCTCTGCTAAGGTCATGAGTGCACCTATGGCTTTTGAATACCTCCAGTCCAGGACAAGTGCATGGCCCTAAAGTGGCAGCTTTCATGAGCAACACTAGGTTCTGCACATCTAATTGCTCACCTAAGCTTGACTGTCCTTCATCTCCTGAATATCTTATGAAACTTCTCTTTCCCTCCATCCTATCTCCACTGCCCTTAGTTAAGACTCTTCACTTTCCTCTGAGATGTTATGATAGTCTTATAAATAATCTTTCCTTCACCAACTCTAGCTCCAATCTACCCTTTACAGGTCACCAAAGGAATCTTCCTAAGGCCATTGCTCTGTTATCATATTTAAAATCCTGTAATGACTTTCTGTTGCCCAGGCTGCCATACAAAATACTGATGATGGGTCTCTATTTTCCCAGGCCTGTCACTCCTTAACTTAAACTATTTGTCCCAGCAACATTGAATAGCAGAAAGCTCCCTGTGCCCAATGAACCCTTTCTCACCTCCATGAGCAAAGGTACATGCTGTATACTCTGCCTAGGATGCCCTTCCAATTCTTTTTACCACCCCTTCCATTTACTCTCGAATATACAGCTCAGACATCACCTCCACTTGAAGATGACGCCATGGCCACCCACATTCACAGCCCCCACCCCCATCCATGATTCTATACACGTATGGGCCTCCTACACAGCATACATCATTTGATACCCCAAGGATCTGATTTCTCATTTTTCTCCTCTGGAAGACTGATGCACTTATGGGTGATAACTCACTCATTTTTGTCGTTCTAATGTCTCATCCAGTTACTGGCTCAGAGTAGACACTCAGTAAAAGTCTGTGGATCTGAGCTAAGACTGAGTTGGCCCAGGGAAAAAGGAACAGCTGGCAGGCTGAGGAGAAGATCCTTATCATTTTGGATGCAACTGTATGTTTCATTGATCTTGAATAATAAAAACCAACGAAGGAGTTCACACATCTCTGCTCCCCGGAGGCTGGTGTTTGACAAAACAGCAGTGTGTGTGTGTGTGTGTGTGTGTGTGTGTGTGTGTGTGTGTGAGAGAGAGAGAGAGAGAGAGAGAGAGAGGCTTTTATCATCTGAACCTCATTCAAGCAAGAATGGGCCAAGTCTTGCAGGATTGAGACCACATGCCTTAATACATGTCTCGGGGCAGGAGGTATATTCTTCACCATTCCTGTTACTCCCCAGAGAAATGATGAGAGGAAGAGACAGCATCACCCCGCATCCTGCCCAGAGGTAGCAGCTTTGGAGCTCAACTCAATACAACCAATGAATAATGAGCATCTACTTTGAGCTAGGCATGGGAAAAGGCCTTGAGGGATGGCAGTGAATCATCCCGGTCTCTGCCCACAACAGTTCATAGTTTAGGTGCTGGATTGGAAGGGGGCATCAAAAATTATAATATTGAATACATGGTGCTGGTGCTATGACCAAGGGAAATTCCAAGAGGCTGCAGGAGGCCTCCGAGTCAGACTGTGTGGTCTATAGGAGGGAATTCCTGCAGCGATTCTCAAAGTGCTGTTAGAAATAAGCTGTGTGCTATGCACCATGCTGCTTTGAGAGGACATAGACAGTGGGGCTGCCCAGGGCACACAGAGAAGGGTCACTCACATGGCATCTTCCAGGGGCTTTTCAATTTCCCTAAAAGCCTGGTCTCCAGGTCACTCCCTGCAGCACAGTCATTGGTGATGCTAGCCCAGGGACCACCCTGCAGTGTACGACCTAGGGATCATTGCTCTTCAAGAAAATGGGCATTTTGCATGAGTTCTTGTGAAAAGGAATGATGGCAGGTGGCCTCCCCAGGGCTGCAGTGTTTGTTGTGTCATATATGAGCTGCCTGAGTTTAATTGTCTCCCATACCTCTCTGAGCCTCAGCCCCAGCTTCCCTGTATGCACAGCGTAGTCTAATGGCCTTTGAGGAGATTGAACTAGAATCTTCTTCCAGCCAGTTGCTGAGAAGGAAAGCCCTCTCAGCACCAAGTCCTAGCTTGGGATGGGAAGAGAGCCCGAGATTTTGGACACTGAGATTTTGAGGCTGAGACTGGGGTGGGAGAGATTATTCCTGGAGTTCTGTGCTGGGCAGGCAGGCCTGCAATTCCATGGGAGCCATTGCAGCTTGGATATCACTGCAGACACAAAGCCTCAGAATTACCCTGCAATGCACACAGGTCACGAAGCAATAAAATGCCTTTTAAAATGTCATCTGCTGAACTGCAGATTCCGACTAATAAATCCCCATGACCTGGAGGTACCTGGGGGTCAAACATTTGCAATATGGGCCCTGGAGCTGCCCCGCTCCCTGGAAGATGAGCCGCTTTATGAGATCGTTGTTTGATGGTTACCATAGAGGCCAGCACATCCACGCTGGGGGTGGAGGGGGCAGAAACTCAGCAACATCTTGTCATTAGCCCATCGTCCCAGTGAATCATTTGTCAGCAGCCACAGCTTGGAGAAAACAGGGAGGTGCAGAGGTCTAAAGGACCCATTCTGTGATCTGTAGAACAACATGATCTCCATCTGGGCCAGGGAATGGGGAGACGGGACTGGCTCGGTCCTCGGAAAGTAGAGGGGCGGAAAGCAGAGGAAGTCGTGAGAGACAGGAGGAAACCAAGATAGGGTGGCACTTGTGACATACCTGGAATGGAGCTAAGTGAGTTTCATCTGTCTTACCACACCTCACCTGTCGGGAGCTCCCAGAGCAACCCCACAGCCTTCTTAGCCAGGAGAAGAAAGTGAGGCTCGGAGAGCTCAGTGCACTCTCCCGGAGAAGAGGTAGAGCTGGGATTCCAGTCTGGGGCTTTTGGGCTCTTGCTGCATCTCTGCATCTCCCTTCTGACGGTACCTGCCAGCGGTGCAGCCACTTCTCGCATGCTTGGAACAGCCCTCTCACGGGGGAAAGAGAAAGGTCACTCCTCCCTTGGGTTGGGTGAACAGGTGGTGAAGGGAAGGCCCTCCCCTAAGGCTTCACGGAGAGAGTGTGACTTGAAGCAGCCTTGAAAAGAAGACTGGGCAGTGGGTACACTTCGAGGGGAGGGGCATGGGGATTACAAACAGGCAGAGCAGGGAGCCCAGGCCTGAGCAGGGGGTGTGCTGGGTCCAGAGAACAGCTCTTTGGCTGGAGCACAGGTTTCCATGGTCTCCCTGCCAGGTTTCAGGCCTGTGGGGTCACATACAGAATTTCAGAATCTTCCCAAATCACTCTCAGATGCCTCCCAGAATGACAGGTGCCCTCTCTACCACCTGACACCAAGGGATGGGCCACTGTCTGGCCACAGTTTCTCTTTCTAGACACTTCCTAAATTGGGGTCCTTGGCCAGGTCTCATTGTCCCACATGGGTCACCTAGTTCCAACCTGCCATGTCTTAAGACACTTTTTCCCTCCCACTGTTCCTGCTCCCCATGGCCTGGCGAATCCTGCCTCCCCTTCAGGGCCTAGTTCAAACCCCACTGCCTCCAGAAAGCCCATCTGGATTGCCAAATTTCTGAGTGCTCTCCACAATCCACCACCAAATCAAAACAGCCTCTTCACTCTTTCCAGTGGGTATTGAAATTCAAAATAATAATATATACCGATTTGGATACAACATAGGGAATATATACAGAAAGTGCTTTGTTCACTCATGACTTCATACCATCCTTACCCACTAACCATGCCATCTCTAGTGTATTCATGCGGTGTAGAACACCAGGTCTATCTGTATCGGTGCATGTGGCTGTGAAGACCAGGACAAAGAAAAAGGAAAGCCGACCACATCTCATCTCAACGCTCGGTATGGTATCATTGCAATGCTTTACACTGACCATCGAGAGTCACAGAATCACCCCTCCAACGATGCTCAATTATTCCAATAATAGAACACAAAGATGAAAGCCCTGGCTTATCTGATCAGTTGTGACTTCGTGTGACACTAGAAAACTGTCAGTGTCTGGGTGTTGAATGAAGGAACACACTCACTGTGTGTACTCTTCTGTGTCTTACTTTTGTTCTGATCGTGGCTGCTTCAGTTAGACCTACAGCTCTTTGGGGGCTGGGAGGCCAGCCTGTGCAGGGTCTGTCTGCCCCGTGGACCCAGGAGTCCTGGGGTAGTACACACTCCATGCACTCAGGATGGAGTTCTTTTGCATTGTTGCTATAGAAGGTGGCTGACAAAAATGATCCCAGTGGTCCCTTCGAGTGGAAGTGGCTAAGGTGTAGGGAGGCATTACAATTTACATGCAAATGTCTATGGCTTAAAGCTGACTTTGCCACAGGGAGATATTGATGGGGCCTTAAAAATAATGACCCAGCTCATTAATGGTGAATTATAACAGGGCTCCTGGAGAAGTCCCGAGGACCTTGTCATTCAGAGCATAAATAAGAAACGGGAGTGCTGGCTCGGCCTGGTACCGGGCTCCCAGCTTCTGCCCCAGGAGGTAGAAACACGGGTCACACCCCTCAGTCTCTTATCTGTGACTTTGAGGCTGCGATGTCACTGGGCATAAGACCAGATCTGTGATCTCAGCCAGAGCACCACTCCTTTGTTCAGAGGTAAAATAAATGGGGAGAAAAGAGTCAGAGACACGTACCTCCTAGACTAAGGGTTTGACTTGAGGCAGGGTTTTACTTAACCTTTCGTCAACTCAGTGTCCTCATCTTGGAAACAGAGATAAAAATGCTGACCACACAGGGTGTGAGGTGAATGCAGAGAGCTTTTAAAGGCCACATGGACAGAGCCAAAGGGGGTAGGTTCAAGGGTGGGAGGAGGGGAGGGGTGGGGTGAAAATGGAGACAACTATGCATGAACAACAATAAAAAATAAATAAATTAAAAAAATAAAAAATAAGATGAAAAAAATAAAAAAATTCTCCTAGCAAATAACAGGTGCTTAAGAAATTTTAGTGCAATATGGAGAAGACTCTAAGTAAGGCCCACCTCTTCCAGGAAGCTTCTTCTGACTCGGCCAGCCCACTCTGAACTCTCCCTCTCTCTATTTTCTTACATTTGTATTGCGTTTGTGTTTTCAGCAAGAAACCTAGGTTCCAGTGAGTTCTACTTACTGTGACCTTGGACCAGCCACGGTAACTCTCTCAGCCTCAGTGTCCACGTCGGTAACATGAGGGTCACAGTGCTGACTTCTTTGCTTCATTGTAAGGGTCAAAAGTAACTGTCGGTTTACTGGAGTAACAGCTGACGGGTACAGTCGTCACTCCCAAGGGCCTTACTGTGACTTTCAAAGCTCTTCCCACAGGAGTCCTGCTCAAGCTCTACGGCCTTCTGTCCTTCCTTATGCAATGTTCTAGGAAAACTGCAGTCCCCTGCTCTCGTCTAAATGTCTCTTGCACATTTCAGACCCCTCTTCTGTGTTGTGGCTTCTTTCTCTACTCTGTGCTCCCCTGTTTCACTAGACTTCACCTGAACCTCTTGGACGAGCTCAATCCGTCCTCAGGGGTGGCAAACTCATTTTCCCCGGGGGGCCCAATCAGCCTTGCGGTTGCCTTCAAATGGCCAAATGTAATTTTAGGACTGTATAAATGTAACTATTCCTTAACTAAGGGCAAGGAGCTCGGCATTGCCCCCGGGTAGAAACAAGGTGCCAGGCCGGATAAAACAAGGTAGAGGGCCAGATTCAGCCCGTGGGCCTCATGTTTGCCACCTGTAGTACAGAAAGTCACTTTTGCCACTATGTCACTGGAGCCTCTCTTTTCATGGACCCCACCAGGCACTCCTTGTCATCCTGCAAGGAAGCAGGATGAGGAATGGGAGAGATGAAATGTGGGTGGACAAGGGACCTCAGGGGGCCCAGCAGGTGATGGATAATAAGAACTTCTCCTTAAGCACCAACTGTATGCCAAGATTCTCTGGTAGGTGCTTTATGAAGATGGTTTCTCATCCTCAAAAATCAAGGCAAAAACCTCAATTGCCAAAGAGGAAGCAGAAGCTTAATGTTGAAATAACTTGTCTGTCTGTAGACCATGGAAACATGGAGTGAGGTTTTGAACCCAGGTCTTTCTGGCCCCAGGACTTTACTGTTTGTTCAGCTGCATGAAGCAGGGCCCAGCGTGCTGGGCGGGCATTGCAAGAGGCATCTCCTAATTCAACGGATGATGCTCTGCCTAGCGATGAGGTCTACTCACCATGGGACAGAGACAGCCTATTTGGAGAGTGAGTTTCCCAGCACTGAACCAAGCAGCTATTGAAACCCATGGGCAGGAGCTGCTACAGAGGAGACTCAGGCCTCTAGGGATCATAAAGTTAAACGAAATCAAAAGTAATGCTGTCTTTTCTCTTCTGGCCCTGACTGCCTTCAAAACTGCATTCTCCCTTTGACTGATGCCAAGAGCCATCCAGCTTGGCGGCTGAGGATCGCGCCCACACTCCTGTGGCCACTGTCTGCACAGTAAACATCTGAGGCTAAGGAACGGTACCCACTGAACAGGGCTGTTTTCCCCGCACTTCGCCTCCAGGGTCTCAGGCCCAGGCTCGCTGGAAAAAAGATATTGCAAGACCAGTGGCCCTGGCTGCCCCGGTACACAGGCCCCAAACACCCAGCAGAGTGGGACTTGGGGGCCCTGCCTGCCTGAGGGCTCCATCTCCGGAAGGGTCCCCAAAAGACAGGCCCCACAAGGGGAGGCTTTGGCGGGCCTGATTGCATGACAAACACCACACATATTGAAACACTCTGGCAGTTTCCCGGTGCCCCCAGTCAGAGCCTGACCCTTGTGACCTCAAACATCTTATTAAAGCCCCCAGAGCCCCACGTCTCTGCGAGGGAGAGAAGGAAGCAACTCCTGGACTCATTCTCTCCCCTAATTCATTCAAGTAAGCCCGGCTGAGTGGGGCCTGGGCCTTTGATGTTAAAGGCCCCTAATTGGAAGGAAGTGAAGTGTTAGCCTGTCAGCCTTTTAGTCTCTCATCAAATACTTTAAGAGGTATCCGCACAGTGCAGTTCTCACACTGGTGCCCAGAAAGCCCGGAGTGGACTGCTTTTTGTTAAAATGTTTAAACTTTGCATCTGTCTAACAGAAAGTTTCATACAGATGTCCCAGCTCCCGGTGGGCTCTCCCTCTCCCTCTCTCCCCCCACCACCCTCCTGCCTCTGGCTTGGGTGCTCGCCCACCCGCCTGCCCCTGCCCACGGGAGAGGAAGGTGGCGGCAGGAGCTAATTACTGACCCCAGACGCAGGCCTGCAGCTCCTGGTTGGGGCCTCCCTGTGCGGAGCCCCTTTGATCTCCCGGTTTGGAATTGTGTCACTCCCCAGGAATGCTGCTCCCCCACCCCCATCTCAATCCCAGAGTGTTCCAGCCAGAAGAGACTCCAGTAACCCTTTCGTCTCACCTCTTGGTGTTACAGCCAGGCGACCAAGCTCAGAAAGGGAAAGTGACTGGGAGCTTGGGGCAGAGCTGTGTTCCTAACCCGGCCTCTGGCCCCCAGGACAGTTGGACTCGCGAGACCTCAGGGCTTCTCTCTAAGCCGAGTCCAATTACCAACACAGTTGCATTTGGGAAAATGAATTTATATGTAACGGGACTAACTATGCCTAGAGTAGTGGACCACAGTTTTGATGAAGCCAGGCCAGTGGGCAGACGCTGGTGTCTGGGGGTGAAAGGGAGAGAAGTTCTTGCCCGTAAGGGGGATCCAGGGCATGCTCAGAGAGAGCCCAGTCTACCTGGCTACACCAGAGAGGATGACAAAGAGAGATGGGAGGGAGGAGGGAGAGCAGAGTGGGGTGGGGGCATCCTCAGAGAGCGCACCTGACAGCAAGTGGCCGAGGGACAGGGTAGGAGGCAGAAGCACAGAAAAAGAGACAGCATGCCTGGATCTGGAAATTGAAAGTGGTTGCATTTCTCCAGGATGCTTAGGATGAGGGAGGAGTGGTCAGGAGGGCTTCACCATGCGAAGCCTTGACTTCACAGGGCTTTGCCCCACCCTCAGACCTGCATGCCAGGCACCAGTGTCCTGTCCTGGGATGCAGATGCGCAGGGAGGAGCTGCCCAGCCAAGTGGAGGCCGACTTCCTCTAGGAATTGGATTGATGGATGCAGTACATTTCTACTGGTCCCTCCTGGTTGATGTGAGGGGCAGCAGTGCAAGTCCTGCCACAGGGGCTTTGGAGGCCCCTCCATGGGCCACTGTGATGTGGCAGAAAGTGTTGAATATCTAATAAATACCAAACGAATGTCATTTCCTAACCCTTATTTTGGTTCTCTGCGGTTACATAGCAGACGATGAGCTCTGGTTAAAACTCCTGTCAGAAGTCTGCATTAAAATACAAAACATAAAATTTTGACACAATATAGCTTGATGTAATATATCCCTGGTCCTCTGATCCCCCTAGCAAGGGGACCTGCCAATTTATACATGTCAATATAGCCTGATTACTGCGCTTTGAGGAAATTCGTTCATTTATTCACAATGCACTCACGCACTCTTGTTACAGGCCAGAGTGGCATGTCTAATATACCGTTTTCTCTCCAGTGGGCTCTGGCATCATTCATGTCTCCACAGCAGAGAAGAGAAGAGATGATGTTCTCTGTTCTAAGACTGGGAATTAGAAATGGGAGGGCAGGGTGGTTAGCCTCTCCATGGACCCCTGCTAGATGTCAGTCATGCCTTCCTGCCTCCACCTGAGTGAAGGTAAGTGCCACGTCAGATGCCATCTCTGCCCTGGTTCACCTGGTTCACCTTGGCCAGGGAGTACACATAGAAAGTCATGTGTCTGATCCCATCCCAGGCTCAGGCAGAGTAACAGACTGATGCTGAAATAGAAGACGGAGGTCAATATCAGCTCACACCAGGAGAGCTTCCAAATTAGTTCACTTTATTGGAAAACCCAGGTCTTGAGAGCAGACCTGAAATCCTCTATGCTTGTTTTTCAAATCTTCACAGACTGTGGGTTTGAGAAGAAGCCACAGAAGGCAGCATTGGCCTGATCAAGGACCAGGCCTCCAAACTGTCCAGGATACCTTTCGATCTGATCTATATTCACCTTTGGTACCCTGGACATCTCCATGAAGAAATGTCAGGAGCACAGCTCCTGTTTGAGAAGCTTGCTTGGGCACAGATATGCTCGAAGAAAACCTTGCTTAGTGGCCAGAGCCATGGCTGGGGACTCAGGAGCCTGGGCTAGTGTCCTAACTTACCAAATGCAGGTTTCTAAGTTCCTTAAACCCTTTGAGCATTTAGTAAATGAGGCTCTTAGACAAGATTAGCTTTTAGATCTGTTCCAGAGTGAATGTTTCATGATATTATGAGAACACCAGAACACATGGACTAGTTTAATTATCATTACTAAATATAATAGTTCTCAGGTTGCCAAGTATTTGAACAAAAATGGAAAAACAGGCTTCATTGTCTAAGTCTGTTTTGATAAAGTTCCATGTCATTTTCAGATTATTCAATTTCTTCTGACTATTCCATGTCAGTATAACCTACCGTTATTAGCTCCTCATGATGATCCTGTGAAGTTGACATCATCACTTTCCCCAGGTTAGGAAATCCAGGCTGGAGGAAAGATCTTGGCCCCCAGTCTCGTGGCCAGATGCTGCGAGGGAGGGAGCCCAGTGTCCGGACCACTGACCCTCGCTAGCGGATCGCTCCCCCGCATCTTGACTACAGCCTGATGGGTATTTTACTGTGGGAGCTAGGGAGAGCTGCCTCTTCACCCATTGGGCTGAATCTTTCACTTTTCATCTCTCTTTTTGATGTTCTAAACAAAGCTAGGAGTTACTCTCTCTTTTTTTAAGGTGGCACATAGTAACTGTGGGGAGGGTCAGACCCTTTTCTCGGAGTTCTGATTCCATGGAAATACTTTAATCTCATTGAGTCAATTCATTATGAGCTTCTAAGGCTTTAATCAAGTAAAATTTTTTTGGCACTAAGGCAAAACCAAATAAATGATTTCAAAATGAAAAAGAGCCATTTCTAATCAAGTTGACTCCCACTTACAGCACGTTAGCTCGGAATCTTCTTTGGCCCTTCTCTAATTGTCTAATTAATGCAATATTAAATTGACACCAAGCAAGTGGGAGCTGAATTGTGTGCTAACAGTTTGCGCAAGCTGAGAAGAAGTGTAATTTCTGCGAGTAAGCCAGATGGGAGGAGAGAACAGGGAAAGGATGTGTGCATGCTAATTCGCAGTTTGATGGACTCTCTCTATAAAAATAAACGCTTTTGCAGACGTCTAAGGAAAGCAAATGTCACCCATTTCATATACATAGTGCCTACTGGTAGATACTGAAAACGTGTTCATTTTCAACTGCATTTTACAATAAGAGTCACATCTGATTAAAGCAGAGAAGTTCGCCTCTTTATGCTCTCGCTGCAGCATTGTCTGTTAGTTGCAAAGAGACTCGAGCTGAACTAAGAGATGCACCCAGCATTGTGTTAGGAGGAAGTGGTCCAAAAGCCTTGTTCTTGGACTGGCCAGAGGCCCAGGGGATTGAACAGTGCGCCAGCTCTCATGCTAGCAGATGCACCAAACCTACTGGAGACAGCATTAAGGAGGGAACATTGTTCTGGCTCGCCTCTTCCCCTGGGTCTGGAATGCTTAACGTGATGGAGAGGAAAGGTCTGCTGCGCACTGTCTCTGGACACCTGATACAATCTTTAGTGGAATCAGGAGTAGTAGCTCCAGGGCAAAGAGAACCATAGCACTGTGAGCACCAAAGGTAGACAGAGATCTGCCACCCAGGTGCCCCTTCAGGAAAGGACTTGGTGTTCCAGCCATCGGAAATGAGGTCAACAGACCACCTCCAGCTCCTTCAGGGCCTCCCTTGGCTGCAGGGCAAGGCCTGGTGCAAGACCACGCCCTCCTGGGAGCAGCCTGTAGCAGGTGCTGAGCAAGGAAAGAGGGTCATGGAGGCCCAGCATTGTCATCCCAATGTGGATTGCCCTGAGGGATGCTACTCAGAGATCCCCTACTGGATGGTGAGGGCTTTGCCTAGTCTGCATCTCAGTTCAGCGTCTCCCTCTGCCTGATCTGGCCGCCTTCTGCTCCCCTGCACGGGCAGCCATCCCTAACAAACATCATGTTGTCCAAACACCCTCTCAGCATCTGCTTCTGGAATACCCCAATCAGGGCACTGTAGTTTCTGCTTGTTTTGCCCCTGTCCGTTTTCTGATTAGCAATAAGACCCTGTGAAATAAAGGAATCCCTGTACCGACTTTCAGGGATATTGGTGAAAGGTGAGAATGTTTTGTTCTGTTTAGAGCCTGAGGGACTTGAGGACCTGGGGTAGGCACTTCAGAGGATGACTCTGCGAACCCCTACAGCCATAAGGACCAGGGCTTTGTGCAGCCGTGCCCGGGGCAGTAGACCAAATGGATATAGCCAGGAGCAAGGGCTGGGCTGTCAGCAGGAGCCCTAGCACTCAGGAGTTAAACTGGTTGTTCTGAGCAGAAGCTTCTGGGGAACAAAATCAAATTAATGTCGATAGCCAGGCCATGGTTTCTGAGTGTATTGAATTAAGCCCAAAGGCCAATTCAGGGTTGAAAAGTACCCTGGGTATTTACATTCTCAAAAACAAAGTCTGTTTCCCTGAGAGGACAGCAGACTCGCCCAGATGGAGTTCAGCCTGATGACCCCAGAGTAAACTCTTAGTAGACGGGCTGTAGACTGCGGGGTCATTTTGCAGAAACACCACTGGGTGCTGACCCAGAGAGAGAACCTCCACAACCACAAAATGCCCAACACAGTGGTGGGGGGGTAGCACCCCTGACTGACCCTGCACAAGCCCGCAAGAGCCCCCCGGAACTCTTTTGGAGGAGCCCTGGTTAGGATGTAAGACCCAACTATCCACAAGAAATCATAGCCATCACACCTTCAGACATTTTTACCAGAATAAGCTCAGGCCTTCTCTCTAGAACATGAGAAGGAAATATTATGACTCAATATTTACATGAAGCTAATTGTTATTTTGCCTTTAGTTGTGGCTTAGAAACAGCTGATAATGGAGGCTGAAGTGTCACAGGTCTCACTGCGGTGGCAGACCTTCAGAGCCAGGGCCGGAGGAAGCAAGTTAATTCAGAACCTGGCCAAACAGGAATTATTAGAAAATACACTGACATCTAGTGATTAGAGGGGAGTGGACCCTAAATTGAAACCAGGAGACAAAGCCACTGTGGACTTTCCCTGCAAACCACAGGACAGTGTGCAATTTCAGCTGCACTGAAATGAGCAGGACTTGAGCATGGAGGAAGATGAAAGATAACTCATTTAGGGTCGTTCCCATGGCCCTGATTTGATACTTGATGGTCCATTAGAATTCTTGGAAAGTATAAAAGGAGAAATACATTGTTGCCAATTTGCAAAGGGTCATCAGGCAAACACATTCTGGACCACTTTCTTGGTGGCCATTCTGGGTGTAGATCTCAGTTTCCTCAAGAATCTCCTTAAAATTACAGAACTCTGGGGTGGGGGTGGGGTGGGGGCGAGACTTCAAGATGCTCCCATGCCCCAGGAAATTGTGGCACCCCCTAAAAGGGATGGAGCTGGCCCAAGTCCACACAATGCCCTGCTCCCAGGTGGGGAGCAGGCTTTCTACCTTCTGACTTTATTGAGAGTGATGTTTGCTTTAAAATTTTAATAGACATCATTGACTGGGTTAAAAACATTTCCTTCTCTTCCTAACACACTGAGTCTTAACATGAATGGGGGTTGAAGTTTGCCAAATGTTTTTCTGCTCCTGTCAAAATGATCACATAGGATTTTCCTCTTTTAATCAGTTAATGTGATGAATTATATTTATGGATTTTTCTAAGATTATGCCATCCTTGCATACCTAGGAAACACTTGACTTAGTTATGGTCTATTATATTTTAATACACTATTGAATTACATTTGCTTAGTAATTTTGTTTAGTAATTTTGATTGTACGCTCATGAATGAAATGGCTCTGTAATCTCGTACCTTGTAGAACGTTGATTTTGGTATCAGGATTATGCTGGCTTCATAAAATTAATTGAGGTCATATTCTCCTGTTTTTAAAAAGAGTTAAAAATGCCTTAAAAGGTTAGTAGAACTTGCCTGTAGAGTCATTTGGACTTGGTGTTCTCTTTGTGGGAAGATTTTAATTGCTGCATCAATTTATGTAATAATTTTAAGACTACTCAACTGATTATTTTTCCTTACTTAGTTCTGCTAATTTGTATTTTTCTAAATATTTATTCATTTCCCCTAAGTTTCCAAAGTGAAAGGCAGATAGTTGCTACCATAATTTTTTCATTCTTTGTAATCTCTCTCCGTGTTTACAGACCAATTCGTGTTCCACTTTTCATTTTTCATTTAATTTGTGTCTTCTTTTGATCAATCTTGTCAGAGGTTTGCTTCTTTGGTTTTGTTCCCCATAACTTTTGGTTTTATTGATCTTTTCTATTGTATCTTTGTATTTTATTTTCTTGATTTCTGCTCTTAATTTTATTATCTCCTTTTGTTTTTCATGGTTTTATATTATTTTCCTTATTTCTTAAGATAGACAGCTTCTTAATTTTGAAGGTTGCTTTCTTTCTGATATTATTTGTAGCTTGTATTAGAGAATACAACTATGTCTCACATTTTGATAGGTCTTGTTTTCTTTATCATTTTTCTAAATATTTAAAGATATTAATTATGATTTTTCTTTCACAAGTACATTTTTAGCATTCATATTAAAATTTCCATGAAATTTCAGAACATTTTTTAAACTCATAATTTAATTATTTTATGTTCAAAGGTCGTGAATGATATAATTCTATTTGAAATTTAATTGATCGAGGCTTTTATTTTTCCTTAATACCTAATCAGTCTTTCTAAATGACCTCTGTGTCATTGAAAAAAGCATCTATTTTCTAATTATTAAAAAAACTCTATATTTGTTCATTAGCCATAATTCTTTTTTTTTTTTCTTTTTTCTTCCTGGTTTATTTCAGTTAGCATAATGTCTTTGCAGTTCACCCACATTGTAGCATGTGTCAGAACTTTCTTCCCTGTTAGGGCTGGAAACTGTTTCACTGTGTGTTGAGACAACACTTTATCATTCTGTTGTCAATGGACACGTGACTTGCTTCCATCCTCTGGCTACTGTGAATAATACTGCTATGAACATGGGTTTACAAACATTTCTTTGAGATGATTTTAATTTCCAGAAGTGCATATGGTAACTTTCTCTCTCTTTCTTTAATTAAAATTTATTTTCAGCTACAGTGTACATTCAAACTTATTTTGTATTAGTTTCAGGGGTACAGCAGAGTGGTTAGACAGTCGTGTGCTTTCCAGTGTGTCCCCCTGATGTTTTCAAGACCCAGCTGACACCATACATAGTTATCACACCATATTGACTATATTTTCTATGCTGTGCTTTACCTCCTTGTTACTACATTGTAACTACCAATCTGTACTTCTCAGGCTCTTCCCCTTTTCACCCAGCCCCACAACCCCTCCCCTCTGGCAACCATTAGTCTGTTCTCTGCATCTATGGGCCTGTTTCTGTTTTATTTGTTCATTGAAATTGTTAATTTTATTCTACATATAAAGAAGTCATATAGTATTTCCTTTCTCTGCCTGACTTATTACACTTAGCATACTACCTTCTTAGCATAATACCTAGGCCCATCCATGCTGTTGCAAATGATAAGATTCCATTCTTTTTGATGGCCAAGTAATATTCCATTGTGTAAATGTACCACAGCTCTTTTATCCACTCCTCTGTTGATGGACACTTGGGTGACTTCCAGAACCTGACTATTGTAAATAATGCTGCCATGAACACAGGGCTGCATATGTTCTTTCACATCAGTGTTTTCGGTTTCTTTGGAAATACTTCTCTTTCTTTGGTCTTAACTTTTGGAATTGCTGTGATCCGACTT
>VMDR010009588.1:0-32999 GCA_007922815.1 Macrotus californicus
TGATAAACTCTGCTGGCCTCATCCTGATGACTCTCTGAGGCCCTACCCCACCACAAAGGTGTGCAAGCACCTAGAAAGTGGCAGTTAAACTTGGTATATCATGGGACATTTGCTGAGTGGCCTCAAACCCAGCATTGGCACCAAGTTTGAACCTGTATCAATCTGGTGAACAAAATGAAAGATAAAAATCACATGATCATATCAGTAGATGCAGAAAAAGCATTTGATGAAACCCAGCACCCACTTATGATAAAAACTCTCAGCAAAGTAGGAATAGAGGGAACATACATCAATTTAATTAAGGCCATACATCACAAACCCACTGCCAGCATCATACCCAATGGGCAAAAACTAAAAGCATCTCCCTCAAGATCAGGAAGAAGACAGGGATGCCCACTTTCACAATTCTTATTCAACAAAGTACTGGAAGTCCTGCCACAGCAATCAGATAAGAAAAAGAAGTAAAAAGCATCCAAATTGGAAAGGAGTAAGCAAATTATCTTTATTTGAAGATGACATGATACTGTACATAAAGAACCCTAAAGATTCCACCAAAAAAACTACTAGAAGTGATCATTAAATTCAGTAAAATAGTAGGATACAAAATAAATATTATCCAGAAGGTGTTTGCATTTTTAGACAGCAATCATGAACTATCAGAAAGGAAACTAAGAATAAACAATTCCATTTACAATTATATTAAAAAAATAAAATACCCAGGAATAAACTTCTCCAAGAATTTAAAGGACGGACCTGTACTTGGCAAATTAAAAGACACTGAAGAAAAAAAACTGAAGAAGATAAAAATAAGGAAGCATGTATCGTCCTCATGGATAGGAAGAATTAACATCATTAAAATGTCCATACTACCCAAAGCAATCTATAGATTCAACACAGTTCCTACACCGATACCAAGAGCATATTTTACAGAACTATAACAAATATCCAAAAGTTGATATGGAACCAGAAAGACCCCGAATAGCCACAGCAATCTTGAGAAAGAAGAACGAAATTGGAGGAATCATGGTACCTGACACTGAACTATACTACAAGGCCATGGTACTCAACAGTGTGGTACTGGCGCAAAAACAGTAGATCAATGGACCAGAATAGAGAGCCTAGAAATAAACAACAGTGAGACATCACCTCACACCTGTCAGAACAGCTATCATCAATAAATCAAGAAACAACAAGTGTTGGCGAGGATGTGGAAGAAGGGGAACCCTCAGGTATTGTTGGTAGGAATGCAGATTGGTGTAGCCTCTGTGGAAAATATTATAGAGTTTCCTCACAAAATTAAAATGGAACTGCCCTATGACCCAGTGATTCCACTTCTGGAAATACATCCAAAGAAACCTGAAGCACTAATTTGAAAGAATATATACACGCCTATGTTTATTGCAGTGGTATCTCTAACAGCTGAGATCTCGAAGCAGCCCAAGTGCCCATTACTAGAAGAGTGGATAGAAAAGCTGCGGTGCACTTACACAATGAAATGCTACACAAAAACTAGGGGACTCTCACCTTTTGCAGCAGCATGGATGCCCTGGAGAATATTGTGCTAAGTGAGATAAGCCAGTCAAAGAAAGACAAACACCATTTGATTTCACTTCTATGTGGAATCTAATGAACAAAATAAACAAATAAGCAAAACAGAAACAGACTCAAACAACAGATTGACAGCTTTCAGAGGGGAGGTGGGTTGGGGAGCTGGGTAAAAATGTGAAGGGATTAAGAAAAAAACCAAAAACCTCATAGACACAGAAAAGAGGATGATGCTTACAAGAGGGAAAGGGGGTGGGCGTGATAGAAAGAGACTTGACTTTGGATGGTGAAGACAAAAAAAATATACACACGATGTGTCACAGTATTGTACACTTGAAACCTATATAAGTTTATTAATCAGTGCCACCCCAGTAAGTTCAATAAAAATTAAAATTAAGTTTAAAAATAGAAAATTACTTAACAAAATTCCAAAACCTATTCATATTAAAACTTCTCAGAATACTGGAAATAGTAGGGAGCTTCCTGAGTGTGATACGGGCATTTATAACAAACCTAGAGCTAACATCTTAGTTAATGATGAAACACTGAATACTTTTCCCTACCATCAGAAACAAGGAAAAGATGCTCACTCTCACCCATTTCTGGGGTGATGAACTATTCTACATATTGTTCTGGGTGGCTGCTACATAAGTGTATTTAATTATTGAAATAATATGTGTTGACATCAAACTGAATAGATCTGTTCGCTTTATTTGCAGATTTACTTCAGTTTTTAAAAAGGGTTAAAAAATGGTTCAAGTGGTTCTCAAATCCTAATCAGGGAAGATATTTGTGTACTCCATTTGAACTCCAACCCAAAGTAAGACATCAACATTTTCCATTCCCTTCCTGAAATAAGAAATACTTAACATCATTAAGCAAAGACTAATGTATCTCTTTCTTTTATTATTTTCTCTCCACCCTACTTCTCTTACCTCCTCTCTCCCTCTGTCTTTCCTTCTTTCCCCTCCTTCTTTTGAGTTTTTTTAGAAAATTGGAACAGATATATTTGAAGAACACAAATGCACTCAATCCGAGAACTTAAATTTTGCATGACGAAGACATAATAAACACATCCAAATGCTTATCTAGCAAACATTTTCCATGGGTCTGGACAAGCCTACCAGAGAACCAGTGTTCCTACCATTCCTTTTGATCAGGAATACAACATTCAAGAGAAGCTCGCTTTTGTTTCATGTCAGTGCATTTCTGATGAGTCTCTTTCTGGGTTTCAGTTTCCAATAGTCAAGAGGGTCTTGATGGGTCTGATCTCAGCTGACTCATTTCACAATGGTTGAACTTTTTCCCCTGGTCCTGAAAATACACACCACTTTATTTGTTGAACAAGGTCTCATGATTGCCTATTTGGACAAAGACTGGCCTATGCAAAGGCAAGGAGACTTGGTCGTAGAACTAGTCCCTTATCACCGAGACAGTACTGGGTCTGCGCCAACTGAGGCTGAATCCAACGAGCAGACATAAAGAGAACAAGTACCTAAGGCTGTGGTTTCTAGGAATGAGCAGGTATTCTGGGCTCTTGACTTGCAATAACTGAACCATCTTTCACAGCACTGATGGCCAAGTGGACTCTGCCTTTGTTTCGGGAAAGTTGCTTCAGGTATTTGAAAAGGATCTTTCACCTTCTGCAGCCCTACCTTCTTTTTCAAAACTTGGATGGGTTTCAAATTCATCAGTTTCCTTTTTCATCTCACATTCATTAGCTGCACAATTAGGTAGAGCATGAGTTCCTGGATTTCCGCTTTGATTCGAGTAGTCATTTGTTCTCCCAGTTGTGCTTTGTGAGGGTGTATGTGTGTGTGTGTGTGTGTGTGTGTGTGTGTGTGTAATATTGCAAACATTTAATTTTGAAGAATTTGTCTGGGCCTCTGTTTATAAAGCCTTTCACTGCCAGACTCTGCTCAGTTATATCTATCATCATATATCTGGCAATATTTGTCATCATTATCCCCGCAGCCAAGGCTGATCTTTTCTAATAAACAGATATTGAGTTCATATAAAATAAAATTTACTGTAACGTTCTTCCTGCACTTGGTCTCATCTATTTGCCTCTCTCGGAGTTCTTCTCTGTTAGAAAAGCCACTGAAACCAGGAATATATATGAAACTCAAGCCAATAAGCAATTTGTTTGGGGTCGTTCCTCTGTTTGCCCATATATTGTGCTTTCCTCCAAGACAGGCCAGGAACTTTTGATAACATAACCTACGATGAGTAAGAGGAAGATGACCAACTGTGTGGTTTTATCTATAAGGTCAATTCAATTCAGCAAATATCCCTGGGGCAGCCACTATGTGCAGAACCTTTGAGGACAAACATTTCCCTTCACACAGTTTCTAGATAATTGCCTCTTCCATAATGATCATGCACTCATGCTATCCAGGTTAAGATGTTTTATAAGAAACACAGTATTCCAAAATGTTTTTATGAATGAGCCAGAAAATAAAAGGCATTATACATCCTAAGCATTCTATACATTTCTTCCAGCTCGAACATTCTAAGGTTCTACAGAATATGATGAATACAGGCAACAGCTTGACATGTTCACATGCAGTTTCTGCACTAGGTTACTGGAAGAGGAAAAGAACACACATGTGAATGAGAAACATGGGAGGTAGAAAGGAAAACCTACTGAGAAATGATAACACCTTGGAGAAGATGTCCACAAGAGGATTTTCCAGGCATTATCTTTCTTGGCTGATAACCATTGTTTACATTTATTAAATACTTATATGCACCAGATATTGCTCTAAGAATCTGCATGCCTTCGAACATTTCATATTCCCAGAAGATACAGGTTATTCTCCCCATTTTACAGATGAGCAAAATACAGTACGGAAAACACGAGATTTCACACAGCTAACAGATGGAAAAGTTGGGATTTGAACCCTCTGGAGACTTGGTCCGTTCACTCAGTGGAATAACACGGAACGGTTTTGGTCAATTATTTCTGTTTACAAAACATGGCGGCTTCCCCTGGCCTAGACCATGTGTATATTGCACCTGGAAGTGGATGTCAAATCTTTGCCTTCACGAATTACGCAATGAGAGAAACGAAGATTGTAAGTCACATTGTTCCATTCATGTGTTCCTTCCTGTGCTCTTTAAAGAAAAACCTACTGACAGATAACTTGGTTCCCATCTTAGTGTCAGATTCTAAAGTTTCAAAACTGCATTCAACGGAACTTACCCTTGTAGACCCATGGATATTTTATCATTTTAGTAGCAAAACTAACTGTGGTTTCTTTCCCTATCTTAAAAATCCTATGTAGAATTCTGTAATATAACTCGGGTAAAAGGGAAGAATAGGTCTTCTAGCAGCAATTCAATCCCTCTCTGTTTGACAAGAAGTACTGCCTTGTTTGTAGAGTTTGCAAAACCAGTGCCTGGAGCCCTGGCGTGGGCAGTGGGGTGCCGTGCAAAGAGCAATAAGCTGGGAACTAGGAGACTGAATTAGCTTGGCTTTGGGGACATTTCTGTCTCTCTGGGCCTTATTTTCTTCATTTGCAGAAAGGAGTTGGGGGACTAGAAATTCTCTGAGGCCTTGGATATGACATTCTGTAGTGGTAAAGAATTGGTGTTGGTTGGCTTCAGGACAGAATGTTCTTTGTGGCTGTTACTTTCTGGGGAAAGGGGCAATGAAAGAAAACCTCCGTGGAACGTCAGAAGGAATCCTCCTCTAGTCCTCATTGTCTCTCCGTCTCTCTACTGCTCAACCAGCTATACTCCTAGCTCTTGTAGCATCCACAGAGAAATCTAAACCTAATAGAACCCTAGTTTCTACTAACAACATGGGCAACTTCCAGCAGGTGCTATGTGGTTCAAAAAATAAAGAGAAAAGAAAAACACCTCATGCCAGATGTAGCCCATATAAATACTACCACACAGGTGTTTGGAGGGGAATAAGTTCTCCAAATTATGCAAGAAAGTCTCTTTACTTGACAACTCAACTTTTTAGAACAGCTACACACATTTCTTCAAGAATTTTTATTAATTTTAAAATATCAACTGTTTATGTTTTGTAAGTTAATTCACACAATTGCCTCTTCAAACTTCTCTTAAATTCTCAAAGCCAAGAGAATTAAAGGTTTGACCCTGATTTGTTCTGAGAACGCAAGGAGTGAAAAAGATGAATGAACTGCATCACACAGATAATGTAAAAGCATCATTTCAGCCCAAGCTTTATATTCTTCTCCCATTCAACCCTATCACCAGATCCATTAAAGAAAATACCAGTTGAGTTTCCTTTCTCCCTTACGATGGAGAAAGGAAACTCCTCCTCTGATGGATTGTAAGGAGCTTCTGCTAAAAAATCAAGCAGCCCCAAGGTAAGAGACAAGAGGACAGACAAGCTCTAATTATCTGCACAGAGCCTTGAATTAAAACAAACAAACAAAAAAACATGGATATGTTTACAAAGAGGCAGTATTTAATGAGTACTGAAAACACAAAGGGAGGTGCTTTTCGTCCCTTGTCATTCCTGGAGACCCTTTTACAAGGGGGCATCCTAGGGAATTATCACAGTATTCCAACAGTTTTATAAAAGGGATTTAAGACATGTTCTCCTTTGAATGCCATCGTATCAGTGAAACATTTGGAAATAATCACTGCCAAAGTCTTCACAAGGCCACAGCAACTTAAAGACCATAAACCCTCAAATCACGTAATGGTCCCATAATTTTCACAGCAAATGGAGCAAAACACATCCAGGAGTTACAGCTATAGGAACAACAAGACTCACTACACAAAAGACCACGACCAATCTTTGTAATGTTGTCACTTGCCAGTCAATCCTGCACAAAGGGATGCAAACACGCGGCACTCCAGCAGCCCCTTTCCTCTTAAGCAGGGCTTCTCAGCCATGGCAGCAAATTAGAATCACTTAGAAAGCTTTAAAAGGAGAATAGCCATGTCTACATTCTTCCGACCAAAATCTGAATTTCTGGAGGAGAGGAAACCAATATTTTTAGAAGTTCTAGGTGATTCTAATGTGAAGCTAAGGCTGAGAACCACTGTCTACAGAAGCTGGTGGAGCTGGGGTGATGATATTACCAAAGGTCAAAAGCAGCTTTCCATTGTACATACTTATAAAGGCCAAGTGCACACTGGACAGATGCTCTTAGCACCAGAAGTTGGGAATGAGACCCATGCTGAGGTGACCATACATCCCAATTATTTCCAAGATAATCTTGGTTCATGTCTGTTGTTTCAATGTAATTATTATAGCACTCCTTTTCATTTCCAAAAACGTGTGGTTTAAATAATAATTTATATGTGAAACTTATCCATGAAGAACCCCAACAAAAGCCCATCACAAATCCCAGCTTGGATCCTTATTTTGCCTGCCCTACATCAGTAGTCCTCAGGATGCTCTGCTCTGCCCGACACCCATCACCAGAAACCATCTGCAGTTGACCTTCTTTGGCTACATTTGCAACCCAAGCTAGCCTTTGCTTTTGACCCTCTTCCACACTAATTTCCCCCAAATTTAGTATATATCTCAATGGTTCTCAAGCTGTACCATGGGATATTCAATGACCCAGGCCATATTCCATAAAAGCAGAATCAAGAGGGGTGAAACTCAGGCATCAGTACTTTCAAAAGGTGATCTGAATGTGTGGCCAGGATTGAGAGCCAATACTGTCCGGGTGATTCCAACAGCCAGCTGGTGTTGCCAATCACTGAACTCCATCCAATTCATACTGTGGGTGGTCCCTGGATTCAGTCTGTGATCCTGGTGATGCCCAGGCTTCTTTAGTTTCTCAAGAACCTTGTATCAAAAGTCAAAACCTGTGTGAGAAGCTAGTGGACAAAGATGCAGAGATGTAATGACTCTGGTTAAAGAAATTATAATGATTCTGATCCAACAGAACCTAATTAAAACAGAAAACACTGCACATCTATCCACAGAGTGACCCCATCACTCCACACTTTCTCATTCAGTAATTATCTCTGCCATTTATTTTCTTTATCTCAAACCAGTGACCTCCTGGGCTCCATCTATTTCTCATGAACTCAGAATAGGACAACCCCCAAGTCACTTAGAGAAGCTAAGGCACTTGGGTTCTCAATCATTTGTTATCAGTTAGACCTCCTGTGTCTGCCCGGTTGTGTTGGCACATCACACAACAAAGCAGGAAAGCAAAATGTCTCAGAAGTTATGCTTGGGAGATACGAATAGTCAAAATAAAGAGCCAATCCACCAGAGCTAGTAGTTTTTAAGCACAAACTTACAAATGTTAAGTGTTACTAAATTACAATGACAACTGTTTTGGAAACAGTTCAAAAACTGACTGAGGATTATCGGTTGTATAGAACTCAAGGAGAGAAGGGCCGAGATATAAAGAAGTCAAAAACTAATTGAGCTCATTTTAATTATTGCTATAAAACACGAAAAGAAACGGCAGGGTATGAAACAGAACACAGTTGAGCGAAAGTCTGCACATTCCCTAGTATTTCTTGGCCCTGGGATGGACAGTACACTAAGAGAAATAAAGACACCTGAAAATTGTATTTACTTCCCTTGATTGAAGCTCTGCATACATTTTGAATGAAGGGCTATAAGAAACACTGCGTACATGTTTTAAAAAGTGTAAGACTTTGAGTCAAGTAGACCTAAGTTTGCAAGACGTAGGTTGTGTGACTAAGTCTGTGAAATCAAAGAATCTTAGTTTCTTCACTTGTAAACGGGAGTTGCAGTGCTGATGTCACAGAAGATGCTGCAAGGTTACAATCACTAGTACCCCCTATGTGCCAAGCAATGCAGAACAACAACAAAAGTAAACCACAGCACTTCGCGGACAGAAGAAACAAATGACAGGTGAGTCTATCTCTGAATGAGTAACACCTTCTTCATGAGTTTGCCTTTAATACCTGAGGAGAAAGAACCCTGTCCAACAATGCAAACCCTAACCCCCTAGGCTGCTAGTTTCAATATACAAATCCCACGTCAGCTATGCCCTACCACCTCTGACTTTGAGCACTTGTACCCACCCGCTACGGACCGAATGTTTGTGTCTCCCCTAAACCCGTGTGTTGAAATCCAGTCCCCCGTGTGATGGTATTTGGAGGCGGGGCCTTTGGAGGTGATTAGTTTATGAAGGAAGAGTCCTCGTGAATGGAATTCGTGCTTCTATAAAGGAGACCCCCAAAGAGCTCCCTTGCCCCTTCTTCCATGTGAGGACACAGTGAGAGGATGCTGTCTGTGAACAAGAAAGGAGGTTCTCACCAAGCACCAAATGTGCTGGCGCCTTAATCTTGGACTTCCCAGCCTCCAGAATTGTGAGAAATAAATTTGTGTTGTTGAAAAGCCACCCGGTCTATGGTATTCTGTTATAGCAGCCTGAATGGGCTAAGGCACCGCCTCATACTAAAGGGAGTTTGGGGTTTATTGTTGAGTGCAATAACAAATATATTAATATTTACCTTTAGTCTTTCAGAAATCAGCTATATCCCACCCATCTTTGCAGAAAATGCCACATTTGGAGCCTGGTAATAACTGTAATACATCACTTCATTGAAAAGATTCTTACAGGCTTGGTTCAGTTCCTCCTGATTCAGTTCAACACAAAGTCACTGTGTTTCTTCCTTACAGAGACTTTCAAAGACAAATCAGACAGTTCTTGCTTTCAAAGAATTTATAGGTTAGGTGCTCAGAACTGAGTTTGATTTTACTGCAGAAAACTCTTCTGATTCAAGGATTCAGAATTTGGAGTTGCAAGATTCCCTCTGCGTTCTTTGAAAGCCAGCCACTTCTGGTGACCCGGAGTTTGGGACACTCCATCTTGTTCAAAGGAAAATAAGATGTTAGAATTTGAGAGAAAGCTCCTTTCACTTCAATATGATAAAGAGAGTTCCAAGGCACAGAAAATAAGCTTTTGGCCAGTAAGTATACCAAGAAATAAAGCCTCCACACTATTCTAGAGTTTTCTAGAACAGTGAAAGGGGAAGTTGCACTGAATATTAATGAAGGAAGTGGGGACACAAATACTTAGTCATTGTCACTCTGCTCACTTCAGCAGTATTTATTTCAGCCCTACCAAACACAACAGCTATTCCCGGGGGCTCTGTTCTTTGCCTGTTTTTTTCCTCATATTCTACATCCTCTCTTTGAATAGTATCACTCAAGTATATAGCTTCAAGTAACATAAATACCTCGGTGTATTAGAAACCTGTATTTGCAACCCAAGGACGGTTCCATAGGTTAGAAATTTATTGCAAGTTGTCTTCCTGATGTCTTTGATACCTTGAATCTCTCATAACCCCTATCCTGGCTCTGGAGAGGATCGTGACTGTATCTCATTGGCCAAAATTCTCAGTCAACTTTGACTCCTTCCTTTCTTACTACCCATGTCAATTCAAACTCCAAGCCCTGTCAACTCTTCCACTAAAATTTCCTAAATGTATCACATCCTCTCTGTACTCCCAGGCCTTGCCCTAGGTAAGGTACCGACGGTATCTCAAAGACTAACATGTCTTCCACTCTCTGGCTTCAATTAAATTGTTTCCCCTCCTACTAAAAAATTATTTGTCTTTTTCAATCATGCCATGCCTTTTCAAGCTCTTGCATATTTTAATGCATGGTCTTCCTTTTTTAATGTCCTTCACCACCTACTTTATAGGGTAAACACCTCCACGTCCTTAAAGACTCTTCCCAAATCTCACACTCTTTGTGAGGCTTCTCTGATTCTCTCAGGCAGTTTTTCAATCTGTCCCATATGTTCCCATATAATCACCCCTATAATTGGACTCACCACCCACAATGAAAAGTATTTGTTTATCTATCTTACTCCATCACTAGACCAGAGCTACTTCTGATAAGGACTGTGTCTTATTCATCTTCGTGCTCACAACCCCCACCACCACAGCCAATCAAGGCACAGCATAGAGCCTGGTACCGGCTAGGATGTCAGTCCACATCTGTGGACTCAAGTGCAATTCAGCAGGTTTCATAGGCTGAGTTCTTGGAGCAGCCTCCCCAGAGACAGAACCTAGCAGAGAGGTCTGTGTATATTTAGGACTGCTCCGGGCACCAGTACCTGTGGAAGGACGGGGAGGGAATCACTGGGTAACAGAGTGATAACTCAAGCTCATACGGTCTCATCGACAGCCACTGACACTCCCACAGGAGCTCTCGCCCTTTGGAGTTGTCCCAAGTTGGATCAACATGGCCAGACCTGTATATACCCAACTGATGATTTACTGAATGTGGACCCCTCCAGAAAGGGAGTCACTTTGGGTGAAGAGGCTCTCTGAAACTGAGTAATGCCTGAGGGGGCTGACAGCTGAGGACTGCCTGCTGACAGCACTGCCAGTGACCAGGTGACAAGTTATTCCTTGTATGGGATCTGGGTGGCATACCACAGTGTCCACCACAGGGTCTCAGTTCATTTCATTATAAATGGATCCCTTAGCAATTGGATTTAACAGAGAGTAGCAGCGTCCCCCTGACAGCGAGGAAAACTCATCAGAGGCTTTATTTTTCTTTTAAAAAGAATTCTGGAGATTGGAGATCACAGGCATTCATTCAGTGGTCCTGGATTCCAGAGCTGAGGTCTCCTCAGGCCTCTGAGCCTTTTTCTTATGGTCAAAGGGAATGGCTGTGACAGTTTCATCTGCCAATCCACCTTCCAGGGAGCACAAACGACAAAGGACAAAGAATAAGAGGCTGGAACCTTTGAGGAGTCAAACTTTTACAAAACTCCCCAGCTCAGACTTCTATGAGGGAAGACCCCCAAAAAACCCTTGGAATTTATTTATAAAAAAATGTGCATTCATTCTTACATGTTTAAATTTCAGCCACCTTCAAAGTGCTCTCCATCTGATGCACTACATCCATCGAGACTTTTTTTTTCCTCTGCTCAAAAACAGTTTTTGAAATTATCAATTCTTATGCCTTTTAGTGCTTCTGCTATTTTCTGTTTCACCTCTTCCACATCTGCAAAATGTTTCCCTTTGAGGACCCTTTTTCATCCAGGGAAACCAAAAACAAGTTGGTTGCAGAGAGATCAGGTGAGTAGGGAGGGCGGGACATCGGGGTCATGCCATTTTTTGGTCAAAAACTGATGAACATTCAGTGCAATGCGGGTGGGTGCACCCTTAAATCCCATGCGTTGAAAGAGTCTTCAAAAAAAGTTCACCGAAGCCGAAGGCAGCCTCTCACAACAATGCCAGCTGGTATACTGACACAAGTGGATTCCTACAACACTCACCTAATGGTGGAAGCCTGTACTACAAGGGGCCTGCCCTCTAGAAGATAATTTTGATTTTGGGGGTCCTACCTCATATTTGCATGTTTTGGGGGTGATACTATCACATGGCCACCCTTAGATGAAAGGGAGGCTAGAAATTATAATTTTTTCATCACACTCAAGTTTATTAATCTTTCCCAATTTTTATTACTATATTGGTCATAGTACAATGGTCACTGTGTTAAGACATTGTAATAAGACAATAGAGATACGTAAATAAAAGACATACTTCCATCCAGAGTGTAGAGTCTTGGCTGAGGGAAGCAAAACCCAGACACATAAAAATAACAATTTCAGAGCAGTAGAAGTATAAACTAAACTAAGTTTTGTCTCTTAACATGATTAAAAATGCATGGCATGGAAATTATAATTTCTATAGCTTGTAGCAACTGTGCTTCTCTTATACTGCCCCAAAGCAGAGTTCTGTTAGTGAAAAAAGAGAGAATAGATATTAAATAACTAAGAATTTCTGCCACATGGATCCAGGTTTAAAAACCCAGGTTCAGAGGAAAAACAAGCGACTTGTCATAAGACTGGACAACACAGAGACAGGCTAGATTCATACGGTAATTGCTGTTTTGTAAACTGAACGTTTCCCACTTAGCATAGCAAAATCATATGAATTAATTAAGCCTGCCAGAGGAGACGAGGGACAGAGAGTGGCCTACAGCTCCTGACACAGCAGAAAACAGACTGCTGGGACAAAGAGTCAAAGTCATCTTAAACTGAAGAGGGAAAGAAGAGAATAAAGAAAAGGACAAAAGTGGAACAAGACCCCACCCAGCATTACAACGAAACAGGGAGCAGGAAACACAGAGCACAAACCCCTCAGCCACTAGTCAGCGACACTCCTTAGACATTCAAGTGACAAGTCAGACGGCAGCTGGTGCTGCTGGGAGTGTGTTTGTCGCCACGGTTCATAAAAGAAGCTAAAGGTCACATTCTGAAGATAGAAATGTTTCCCTAATTCGAGGGAAGAGATAAAAAGAGGGCTGAAACACTCAGGAGAAACTGAGTTCCCCACCTCTCCTCCCTTGGGACACAGCTGTTACAGGAGTGGGTAACAAAAACTATGGGGACATTTAAAGAGATCAGGAGCTGAGAACTAAGAATCCTTGAATTCAAGACACAGCAACCAAAGGACAAGTGTAATATTAAACATATTTTAAGACTGAGAGCGTGACATAGGGTGGCCAACACCAACTCTTAGGGAAAAAAAAACAACAGACAATATTGAATGAGTCCCTGTGAACTTGAACTCCTGTCAATAGGAGAACCTGAGGCTGAGGTCACCTTAAGAGATCAACTCATCTGTGCAAATGTCCACCCCTTACAGTCTCAGAAAATTCTAGCAACTTCTCTACCACAACTTCCCCTGCTAATTTAATCACCTCTCATTTTACAGTTGATTTTCATCTGGGGAAGGTAGAAACATGGGTAAAATATTGATTATTCTGTCAGGGATCCTGGGTTTTAATTCTGGCTCTGCCACTAATCAGCGTTATGACCTTGAAGAATAATGCCCCTGTTTTTGGGCCTCATTTCCTCCTCTGTAAAACGAAAGAAGATGGACCATCTACCTCTCAGTTTCCTCCATCCTCCATGTGGATGAATAATGAATGATGTCTTCTTTATAACAATCCTTCATAAAACAGATCTCAACAATAACTCCCCAGAATGAAATTCTACCTAACAATTGCCCTCTTAAGAAATGGACAACCCAAATTCCTTTGTGCTCATTTTTCTGAATGCCTACCATACAAATCATACTAACAATATTTTTAAAATAAAATCTGTCAAGGATACAGGACTTAACAGTTTAAGAAATGCATGTATCACTTAATCCTCATAATATGAGGATTAATCCTCAAGGCAGCAAAGACTTGTAATTGTCCCTCCTACATCCATTCTTCCTGCCCTTCACTGTAGCCCAAGAACCCCTGAAGGAAAGGCTGCCTTTCCCAGCCTCCCCCACAGCGAGGCAGGACACCTTTCTGGCAGAGGCGGTGTTGTGGTTTCCAGAAAACACCCTTAAAAAGAAGTGGCCATGTACCTGTTTCCTCTTTTCTGCTTCCTTGGCTGAAATGTACAGTGACTGGTGGAGTGCAAGGAACGTCCAGGGACAGAAATTCCACGTGGGGGGTGGAAAAGCAACAGGACAAAGCACCTGGATTCCTAATGGTTCCATCAGTCTGCTTTAGCAGGCTCTTTAATATGTAACCATTAATATGCGATAAAAATAAACTCCTGTTTTGTTTCAACAATTAATGTTTTTAGTTACTTCCCTTGCAGCCCAAATAAGTCCTAACTGGCATAAGGGCAGGAATTATTAGTTTTATTTTACAGATTTACCCCAACTCCAATAGGGTTGACATTTGAACACACGGCAACTTTGACACCTAGGTCCGGTGCACTTCCTACTTCCCTCTAAATAGATAAAAGCCACCATTAGCAGATGCAAGCTGAAATGCAAACCCTCTGAAATGGAACTCATCCCAGAGTAGAACATCTCAGAAGCAGCTCGTGTTGCACTCCACGTGAAAAGACAGTCCTCCAGCAAGTTAAAAGGGACAACTGCCTCTCAAGAATTATGTAGGAAATACTGGACACCAACTCTAGGAAGGACTCTTATTCTCCTCAAAGTATCTAAGTAAAGGACTCGGAGGAAATGAGAATGCAGGATCGGAAACAGTAGGTAAATGACTGACATACACAGGCACCCCTTACCTAGGCTGCTGTGAGGTACATTTTAAAGGCTTTTGAGAACGAAGCCAAGGCTTCAAGAGGAATTTTTCAGGAAGTAAACAAAGAAATATTTACTTTCTCTCCCATCTCTAGCCCCTCCATACCGGTCTAGCCCTAAAACAAGCACTTGGATAAATCTTATCACTTCCAGAAAGCGAAGGGGTGGGGAAGTCAGCCTCCATTCTGCCGGTGCTCAGTGAGACCATGAATTTCTCCTTGCTGGCCTCCCATGTCGTGCTCTGTTCTGACAGCCCGTTGCAGCTGAAGCTTGAAGAGCAGGAAATATTATTCCTGCATCAGTTATGTTAGGACTATTCATTCATTGGGCCATTTTTATTTTTTACTTACTTATTTAAATTCCTCAATGTTTCTGACAGTAAACAGTCTCCTCTAAGACATAGATGGATGACTCCTATGGTGCTCTGAACGGCTGAGACAGCCCATCCACAGCGCACAGCAGAGGCCACCAAAGTCCATTAGTCAGCTCAGCTTTTCAATTCAAGGAGAACTTGTGGGCCTTGGATCTTCTATTTCTGCATATTTTACAGTACCGAAATATTTTTAGACAAAAGCATAAATAAAAGATATTGCTGGGTTTTTGTAGAATGTATTCAATGTGTTACATTTTCTTGTGGTTTTATTTTTTCACAGCATGAGAGTAAGTGTGTAGATGATATAGTCCTTTGGTGGAGGAAGGAAAGGGGAAGAGACAACTATTCCAAGACCCACAGAGAAGGGTCCTGTTTTTATTAATCACTCATATACTTTCATTCATATTTATTCAGAGTCTATAGTATACCAGGAACTCAGTATGGTATTGAGAATACAATGAAAGCAAGACACATATGGACCTGCCTCTCCTGGGTCGTGTAGTTTGAAGGTGAACATAGATAATTAATAAACAAATAGTAAAACATGGCATTTCCTGTAACATGAAAAATATAAGGAAGCATATAGAGGAGTCCTTAACTTAGTAAGAAGGGTTGGAAGAGGTTAGGGAAACTTCCTCAGGAAAGGACAGTTAGGCTAAGGTTTACCCACAATGAGCAGATGTCTCAGTGACGACGGTGACGGGAAGCATGTCCTCGGCAGAGTAAAGAATAGGGCCAACTGCCCAGGAGCATCTCAGTGGGATCATGACAGGATATCATCGTAGGACCCACCTGGCTGCCTTACCCAACGTGAGCAAAATAGCATTCCTTACTAATAAGTGGTTCATTCACTGTGCTATAATCGCAGAGCTTAAAGGGTTAAATAAGACTTGGTCCCTACCCTCAAGGAGCAACTGGTAGCAAAGGCAGTAGCAAGGAGCAAAGGCAGTCCTTGCATAAATTGGTGGTATGAGGCTTTAGCTACTAATAATCGGGCATCAACAGGACATAGTGTAGTCGCTGAAAGACAAGTAGGCATAGGAACAAGGAACAACAAAGAGAGAAGTTCCATAAACTTCTCATAAACAATTAACCAGCAAGGGCTGCTCTATCTATCAATGTATCTATCTATCTTTAAAGCAGCCAGCTTCCAAACTTCATTAGTTGTGCTGGGAGCACATTGTTCTCCCAACTAGCTTCTTTCAGATATTCTGAGAAAGGATGTTAATTAATAATGGTGCTACCAGAAGGTTCCTATTTAGAGATCATTTGACTCAGGGTAGCAGACATCACACTAAGCCATGTTACAGAAGCACTAGGAGCAGCCCTCTGGGGCTGTGGGATCATTTCAGCCTGGAGAAGAACCGGGGGAATGGCATTTCAATAACTACCTCCCAGGAAAAACCCAGCGTTCGTTGAGTGTCCTCTGCAGTGTTAAGTGTGTGAGAATGGGGACAGACTGCAGGTTGGAAGATCCGTCATTAAGCCACCTCAGTAGCCCAGGAAAAAATCTCTAAGAGGGAAAAGGAAACGTGAAGGAATGAAAGAAGGAAGAAATACTGGAGAAATCAAAACTGGTCCCTGGCTCTGAGTGGTGTGGCTCGGTGGTTTGGGCATTGTTCTGCAAACTGGAAGGTTCGATTGGTAAGGGGGCACATGCCTGGGTTGTGGGCCAGGTCCCTGGTTGGGGGGCATGCGAGAGGCAATCAATCCATGTTTCTGTCACACATCGATGTTTCTCTCCCTCTCTTTCTCCTTCCCTCCCCCTCTCTCTAAAAGTCAATAAATAAAATCTATTTTAAAAAAATGGGTCCCTGCATAAATCAGGAAGGGTTAAAAAAAGAATCAGCAACATGAAGGTATTTATAACCGGCACTCCCAAGCTGATGGTGGCCGACTGTTGTACAGACAGGAGGGTGTGCTCTCTCTGCCCTGGAAGTTAATATTGGTTAGGAAACTAGAAGTCAAGAGTACCATTTTGAATAAAAAGATGATCAACAATGCAAATATCAATCAATAATATGTGTAATGATTTTAATAGTGTAAATTTCCACCATAAAAGAGTGGTGGCAAAAATGACTGTAAAAGCTCAGAACGACCCTGATTCTTATTGTAATAACTACTGTAGAAGTGAATTAGAAATAGATTAAAACAAGAGCAACTGTTGGGACTGGAGACATACATGCAGAATAGAGATACCACGAATAAATGTCTGTCACACGGAGGCATTTCGCAAAATAGAATACCCAGATGCCCGGCGCAGATATGCAAGTGCTCATCTTGTTCATCAGGTGTATGCGGGTTGAAACCCCAAAGACATAGCTGCAATGGAAAAGCCAGGTGCCATCAAAGGCTGGCAAAGATGCGGAGCAACATCTAGTAAACCTAACCCTACATTCACCCTTGGCCCAGCAATCACACTCCCAGATATTTACTCAAAGCCACACATCCATACCCTCACCACGAATCTTCTATAAGAATGTTCAGAGCAGCATTATTCACAATGGGCCTAAACTGGAAACAACCCAAACGTCTACCGGCAGCTGAATGGATAAACTCACTGTGGAATATCCACGCAATAGAACAGGACCCAGCAAAGAACGCACCAGACTGTAAGTGATACCAGGCGTCTCACAATTATAAAGCTCAATGGAAGAACCCTGACACTACAGAGAACCTATTCTCTCTGTATAAAAATCAAGATAGGCAAAAGCAATCTGCTGTGAGTCGGGTTAGGGTTTACTCCCGACAGAGGTTGAGGGGCAGTAAACAGGAGGAGGCTCAAGAGGGGCCCTGAGGTGCTGTCGGTGTTCTGTTTCTTAATCTGGACTCGGGTTTTATAGTTGGGTTCATTTTTGGAAAGTTTCTTGAACTCTACACTCATGATTTGTAAAATTAAAAGATTACCTAACATAATTATCAAAGGACATTCCTCCAAAGACACTCTTAAACAAAATTTCACACTAATTAGATGATTCAAATAACAAGACATATCCTTAATCCATTTGCTATCAAAAAATAAGATAAGAATATTCCACTAACAGCAGATGTGCTACAACTAGACCGGGTGCACTGATCTCTATAGAAGAAATTCCAAATTATGAAATTCAGCACTGATGAAACGCTGATAATCTCTACAAGCAAGAGGAACCCTCTTCCATCTATGCATTCAACGATTTGTTTAGTGCCTTCCGGGTACCAGACACTGTTCAAGGAGCTAGAGATTCAGTGGTGATTAAGACAGACAAAAATCTTGATCTCATGGATTCTACCTTACCCACCCTACATTCCTGAATAAAGAACACCTAGGAAATTGATTTGTTTGTGCTGAAAGATTTCATCAAAAGTGTGACTGAGACTATCTCCTACTGTTTGACATCTTTTTATCCTCACCCAAGAAGATGCTTATTGATTTTAGAGAGAGGGAAAGGGAGGGGGAGAAACATCGATGTGAGAGAGAAACATTGATCAGTTGCCCCTCATGCACCCTAACTGGGGGCTGAATCTGCAGCCTGGGCACGTGTCCTGACCTGAAATTGAACCCATGACTCTTTGATTTATGGGACGACGCTCAAACCAACTCAGCCACACCTACCAGGGCAGCTGTTTGATTTCTTGATATTAGTTTCCTTTGGTAAGCACACTAACCACAGTTAAGTAAAAGTGTGAAAGTATATGTGTGTATTAATTAAAAAATACAGACAGGCAGATTCAGAGTGTTAGAGCTTGTCAGTGACCACCAGCAACACAGTGGGTGTATTTTCTAAGAGACAAAATATGATTAGGCGAAGTGAGTGAAATAAGCATGGAACTCTACAGGAGAGTATATAAATACGGATGCATGTAAGGCTGAAATCTTGCAACTAACATAAATCCATTCCATTAGTGAGTTTTTTCTTAAGCTTTCCCATCCCTCCTCAAGATGTAAAAGAAATCTGCTGTTTCATCTGACATTACCATATCCAGTCTCTTGCGTTATATTCATGGGAAAAGGCCAAGGCATAAGCAATGTGATTCAAGTTCAAGGCTGTATCAGGGTTATTCTCTATTCAAAAGATTAAACCCTCAAAACTGGCCCCTTATCCATCCTGAAATGTTCCTTCCTCTCCCCACTGAGAGCTGTTGAACACCATCTGTGCTAATAAGGTTCTGTGACTTAAAACTCCTCGACCTCCTAGGATGACTGTGGATTCCCCTTCTCAAAAGGTCTTTAAATATAGAAGAGATATTCTCTCCTGCGGGCATGGTTTAGACAGAGCTCTAGCCAAAAAGATGATGGTTCTTTCATAAGGTCCTTTCAAGAAGCTTACTGCCACAGTTATGTAGGTGTGGTCATTGGAAGTGGTCGTCTTTTCCTGTTGAAGTCAGTCCTTTCATGCAGTGCATAATTTTCCCTTTTAAAACAATGTTATCTCCTACCTTGTTTACCTGGCAGACTCATCACCTAAGAGCTAGTTCAAATAACTGCTTCTCTATAAAACTTTCCCTGGCATCTCTTTCCAACCTAGAGTTGAAAGTACTGTCCTCTGACTCTTCCAAGCTTTTAAAGAATATTTTGGATCACAGTCTTTCTGCCCCTTGAGGAATATGAGCCTTATGAAGGCAGGGACCATAATTGTCCCTCTTCATATGTGGTGGCAAGGAGGGTGTACAGCACCGTGGTAAACCCTCGATCGCCATTTATTGCATGAATGCCAGTGACCAGGTAATACTTACAAAATGAAACTTCTGGAAAATAACTTTCCTCAAAACACAACAAGTAGCTGGCTTAATAAATTGGACAGAAATTAAGCCATCTACCTCATCTTTAAAAAAAAAAATTCTCCTGTCTACATCTCTTGTGAAAACTCATGCCCTCTCTCAGGGTATTTCTTAAGGGGCTTTCTAAAGGAGAGTTGACAAGAAACTAAATATCTTCAAAAGAGCTCCTAGGAATTTTCCCCCTAATTGATCAGAAAGATAGGAAAAGAATAGAAGGAAGATATGAGGTTCAGTTGAAAAAGAAAAATTAACTTACACAATCCAGATACATTGAGCATCATAAATATCATTCTTTCGATAACAATAATTGAGAAATAAAAGGTTTAGATTGTTATGATTGCTATTTTGTTGAGCTCCAAGACTTGTATGATTGCTACTTTGTTTAGCCAACGTTGGTCCATTGTTAAGATGTTTTTTTAAAATGGAACAGCTTAACTTCCAAGCCAGAAGAAAGAAGGCCCTGACAGCTGGGAGCCCTCTTGGTGGGCTGACTTGGCACTGTTAGCGAGGCCTCGGTGTTGCTAGGAGCTGGCCTGGCTCATACAGCATAAAACATACATGTTCTGTTGTAGGAAACAGAAATTGCATCAGAACGCCAGGACAGCGCAAGGCTGCCGTGTGCCCACGATGGAGCAAGTCAAAAACTAGACTGCTCCATAATCATGCTTGAACCAAACGAAAACATGAACACTGCCCAAGTCACACACACACACAAAAAAAAAAGACTAAACATCCCTCATCCTGGTTAAAATGAGTGACTGCTGCTTCTTTCCCTGTCACAGCTTTAGCCGTGGTCTATTCTTCCCTCCTAGATACAATCTATTAAGGAGCTCAATTATAGAATTGTCCTGGATTCCTGAAACCATCCTATCCAGAGTAAAGCAGTCCTTCCTTAAATTCTCCCGAAAACACCCAACGCTGGAATTCTGTAAGTCCTTTCTTAAACTCTCTTACTGAGATGCCTCACAGCTCACCACGAAGAGTGTTGTCCCTTGTGGCAATAAGCAATAAACCCAACTTATTCAACCACAGGTGTCTTCTTGGTGCTTGGAGGGTATTATTACCTAGCTTTATTTGCTCACTAAAGTATAACCTGACTTTTCCAGGATGCCAGAGTTGAGCACTAAGATATTAAATTCTCTTGATTAAATTTTACAGTTCTATCACATTATCATAATTTGTTGTTATTCTGTCCCACCTCGGTTAAATAGAATATTTTAAAACCCTCCAGAGGAAATGATGAAATAAATTAGTTTTAAGAAATGAAAAAAAGAAGGAATAATTGGGGTTTCTATTTTCTTATGTCCCTTGTATAAGAAAGGGAAATTTCCTTGTACAATGTAGAGTTCTATTGCACAGCGGTCAAATTTATTCCACGGAAACGGTCTATTTTTCTAAGATTCTCCACTCATCACCATAATTTCTACTAGTTCTCTCTGCACAAAGATTTCTCCATGGAGCTGTCATAATATTTTTCTTCCCACTAAGAATATCAGAGTGCTTTTTCTTCCCAAGCTCTTTTTATGTTGTATGATATGACAGGTTATTAAATCAATTTCTCTTCCTCTCTTTAAATAAAGCACAGCATCAAGTACAGTGTTCGTTTAGAATTAAAGATGACAACCCGGAGATGTTTGGATTCATCCTTCAGTTCTAATACGCACAGACACAACCCACAGCTCTCTCTCTCCTGCAAACTCACATACATTGTACATTAATAAAAACATGTTAATAATTAGTTACATTTTCATTATGTTAGCATTGTATGATGTCAGTCACATTATGTTACATTAATGAATATATATGTTAAGATAATAATTTTGGAAGGAGAACAGAAATGTGATTGGAATCATTTAAGTAGGCATAAGTCATGCCAAGCCAAGCAAATGCCCCTTCTCTGACTGGGGCAAGAAGGGAAGACAGTGGTCTGAGGGGTCTACAGATGAAACCTTAGTTGTTCAACATAACTTTTAAAGAATTTCCTTCTTTGCATCTCACAGTTGGTAGAAACACACTGATATGATCATTCCAGATAAGCAACTGGATAATTTTCGAAGCTTAAAAACGTGTGTAATCTTTGACCTAACACTTCCCTTAAGAAAATGATCATAAATATTCACTTGATTATATTAATAATAATAATGATGGTAAAATGCTAGACATTGTTGTGTGCTAAATCCTCAGAACTACCCACAGTGTAGATACCTTTACTGTCCCCATTATACAGATGAGAAATGGAGGTAACTGACTTGTGCACGATCTTAGAGCTGGTAAACAGAGCTGAGATTCAAATATGGTCTGTGACCAGCGTCACAGCCTGGTGAGACCATACTGTCCCTCTCACCATTGGAAGCACGCTCACTGCCGAATTATTGATACAACCTGCTCTTTCCCCAGTGTTACCCCTCATCATTCACCCAATCACTCAGATGTCTGGAATCACTCTTGCCTCCTCTCATACCCTAGACCCGATCCATCAAAGTTAGAGTCTGCTTTTTAAAACATCTCACTTCGAACCACTTCTTGTCTGCTCCCTGGTTATCACCTGATCCGAACTATCACATCTCACACATGGACAGATGCAGGAGCCCCATATATATATATATATCTCAACTTACATTTTCATCCTGTTGTACTTCCTCAGGCTATGCATTTCTTAAATTTATCATTCAGAGTAGCGTAGAAAGTCTCTCCTTTTACAAGTTCAATATTTGTATCTTTCAAGCTTCTAAGACCATGCCCTAAATGGGAATTGTGATAATAATATTCCTCCATCCCTCCCATCCACACCCTTTAAGGTAATCATAGGGACATGGGATAATAAGATGAGGCTCCATAGTCAACTAACATTTTCAGATCCAGCCCATGATGTCCCTGTGAGGCAAACACTGGACACCTTCCCATTCAGAGGCAGGGGCTACGCCCGTGCCCTGAGACTGCCCTGCAGAGAAGGCCACCTGCAGGTGCTCCAGTTGAAAGTCCTAGCCTAACAGGAGAGGGAAGAGGCTTTCAATGATTTGAAAGCCTTACACTATTGCTAGTCTTCCAGTCTTCCCAGCCAATGTCCTAGACGTGGTAGGACAGGGATAAGCCACCCCTACGGTGGCCTGTCTGAGGGTCTGATGCACACAATCCATGAGTTTAATGAAACGGCTGTTCAATTTGGGGATGACTGTTACGCAGCAGCAGTAACGAGAACAAGCTGAATGAAGCAAATTTCCAATTAGAAATAGACCTAAACAGGCGCTCCCACCAAATCCCAGGTTCTCAGAAGTTGTTTTTAAAAGGCTAGAACTCAAAGGAGAGGGGTTTAAAAATGTATCGAATTTTCTTGCTCCACTACACAGTTCCAAAACTGTAATCTTTCAACAAAAACGAGTCTTCACACTCAAGAAGAAAATATCTAAGACCAAATTCCCAGATGAGAGGAAGCTCTTGAAATATAAAGTATTTTGAAAACTGACGAGCCAAGATAGGGAGCTGAACATTTCTGAGCTTGAATCAAGATAAAATATTTAATTAGCCTATACACTGACCCCGAGAACATTTGGAGATTCCACCAGGGAAGCATTTTCTTGTCACTGCTCTTCTAAGACTGCCAAACAGTGGGGGCAGATGTTGGCACAGAAGCAAAGATGGAAAGCTAAGGTTATCAGCATGGCCTCTCTGATTCCCATCCACAGATTAGAGAACAGGGACAAGTGGAATGAAGTCGCTCCAAGACTATTCATCTTCTTCAAAATACAGGGATTGCAGGGGATAAGGGGACTTAGATAATTCCCTCCCAAGGAAGCCAATACAGATCAATCCAAGTGGTTAGTCAGAGACTTGGCAGAAACTTAGAGACCTGTTAAATTTTCTCACCGCAAGTTCTCTTATTTTACACAGAAGAATGAGGCCAAGAATACTTGGGCTGGGCAACAGCCCAAAAACTTGCCTGTGGCATTAAACACACCTCACAGTACAGGTAATAAATGTTATCTTCTGTATACTGAGTACTAGGCGATGTGTCCACCACATTAGTTTTGTACCCAGTATCTCCTTTAAACATACAGCCATTTGGTATTGTTAAGCACTCCTATGCTCTGGGTAGTATGATACGCAACTCTTACGTGTCATTTCATTCTGGAAATAAACCCATAAATAGGTTTTACTGTTGCCTCCAATTTATAGATGAAGAAAGCGCAGGCCCAAGGAAGCTGAGGCATTTCCATGAGATGTCCAGTCTGTAGCATCAGCCTCTTCACTATCCTGCTGGCCAATCATTAACCTCCACAACAACCATTTAGACATGAGGTAGTAGTAGGAGAGGCTCAGAGATGTTAGGTGACTTTCCAAGGTCACACAGTTAATATGTGATGGACCTAGGCTTTGTTTCTAAACTTACTTCAGATCAAGCCTGCCAGCTATGACAGCTTCCTAAACTGCTGGGTGGTGATCTCAGGTAGAGCCGAAGCTTGGAGAAACACACCATCTATATCTTAGTTTGATGCTAAGCTAAACCAGCTCTGGGTTTACTTTTCTTCTCATGGTATTCTCTCTTGAGTTTTCACATTTTTTTAAGCAATGGAACCATATTTTCCCAGGGTGAACCAAAATCTTACATAGGCCCCCAATACATGTAATAGATAACAGTGATATTTTATTAGCATAAATTTCTTTTATAAGTTTGAATCTGTCACTATAATACCAGTCAATGGGAACACAATCTGAGAGTTAGTGGTTTCCAGTGTGTTGAAAGTATGTGTTGTTTTCTGTTATGTATTTCAAATACTGAAGTATATTTTAGGAAACGGTCCATATTTTGAGTGGGACAGTGTATCTACTGTAAAATAGATGCATTTTGATGTATTTTATATGCAAATTACCTCTTTCAAGAGAATGAAAAGCAAAAACGTATATTCCAAACCAATGTTTGCAGCACTTCTGAAGGAACGAGGCTGCTCCCAGAACACTAACTGAAGGCTTGCAAGCAAACCTTTCAGGGACTCAGGCTGGGGACACCAAAAACTGTTTCTGTCCTAAGGTTCAAATTAAAACACTGAAGAACTTGAATCTCATTCCGGGAATGTCTATGGCTTAAAAACCACCTATTCCCTGAGAGCCAAGAAGAAACCCTTGCTGCCACACCTATACTCAGTAGCCTTTGAAGGACACAGAGGAGAAAAGCAGGTGGAAGGAGCTGGGTTTTCAGTAAATCATTCACCCTGTCTTCCCCGTTGCCTCGGCGAGAGACCCAGGAGGAGGAAAATCTCAGCCTCAGCCTTCGGAGGAGAGAAGAGGCAGCCAGGCCTCAGGCTGCTAACACTGACTGCAGCCACAGGGCTCTCCTTGCTCTCCTGCTCTACTGTCCTCGCAGGAAAAAAAAGGAGGGAGGGAAGCAAAGGAGAGATGTACGAAGAAGTTTCAAAACAAAGGAAAACTAAGGTTAACAGGACCAGGTTACAAACCACTCCTTGGACCTCATCCCTGAGTGGCAAGGAAATGTCCTTCAGACCTCATCTCCTGACCCCAGTCAACGGATTCACAACCATCCTGCCTGGAATTTACACACAAACACACAAGCAAAACCCTTTTAGATGAAACGTCTCACATCGGGCACCCTGAATCCTACTTAATGTGAAAGGGATAAGCCTCATGGTCTAGTTAAGTTCTTATGGGTCGAGTTCCACTCTTCATTGGAAGATGAAATGTGTTCTGAATGAGAATAGAATGACCGTCAAAAATCCAATGTTTTTGGAGGCAAACACAGGGAAATGGACCGGGAAAATGAATCACAATGTATTCTGGAAGTCTGGCCGTCCATGGTGCCAGACACTGGGAATGCAAAATCAATGAAGTGGTGACAGCTTCAGCGCCCCAGTGACCCTGCAGCTATGTCCCCACTTCTCTGCCCCTAACCATGGGCTCTTTCAATTGCCTCAGTTCTCACAAAACTTGAAGACTGAACAGCACATCTTCAGTTAGAAAAGATTTCTCGGAAAATGACATGTTCAATAATCATAGTACTTACTGAGCATTCAGTGCCTTGTACTGGGTACTGTTCTAAGCACGCTACGTGTGTGGACTCATTTAATCCTCCTAACCGCCCTCAGGAGGTAGGTGCCATTACGATACCCATTTTATGAATGAGAAACGGGAGGCACAGAGAGGTCTGGGCATTTGCCCATGCGCGTAGCTGGGCTGGGACTTCAATCTAGGCAGTTGGCTCCACAGTCTGGGCTCTGAGCCCCTGTGCCATGCAGGGGGTCAGGATGAAACCATTATAAATTGGGGATGAGAAGGATGTTTCAAGTATTCACCACAACAAAATTTATATTTAAAAAATAAAAGGCAAACAGTTTTCAACGCATTCTTAAATTCTCTGAAGAGAGGGAAACAGGTTCACTGTAAAGACTAATGGCGGTGGCGTTATAAGGAGTTACTCTACCTTCACAGAGCAGAGAGGCTCAGAGTCATGGGTACTGAAGGCAGGGAGATCCGAGTTCAAATCCTAATACCACTGCTTACTACTCTTGTAACCTTGGACTTGGGCTTTTTCTATTGCGTGTCAGCTTTCTGACCTGTAAAATGGATCATCACAATCTCCATCTTCTGACTGCGTCATAAGGATTCTATGAATAGCACAGACCTGAAGTCAGACAGTCTGGGTTCAATTTGTCACAGCTCTTCCACTTAACTACTCGAGCAAATTACTTTACTGTGCCCTACATATAAAATATATATGGACCCCGGTCTGTAGGGCTGTCGTGATCATTAAACATGGTAGCACATATAAACCTGCTTAGGAGATTACCTGATACATTGTATAACTACTCTCAACATATTAGAGGTATCGTTATCAACAAATTACCATTACAATTAGTAAAACCGATTAAATGGTTGAAATTACAAAGGAAAGTTGACTTTCTGAAGGAGATCATTATCAACAAACAGTGAGTCTAGTTAACATTATAACAAGTCCCCAGGATCTCTGTTGAAAACATCTTACCGGAATGCTGACGATGTTTTGAGCTACAGGCAGGAGGCTCTAAAACACAGACACCTCAAGCGCTTTCCCCAGCCTAGAATTCCCTATTTCAAATACTCATCATGGGGCTCATGCTATACTATGAAAACCCACAGCAACTGATGCTGTCTGATGGCCCAGAGTGGGGCGCGCCAGTTCTTCAAGCTTGAGAGGCGGCAAAGCCCACATCGTGGTGCTTTCCTCATCACAGGAGGCTAGACATTATTCCTCCCGCTGATAAAGCATCTTCAGGGCACGCAAGAGAATTCATAGTGAACACAAGATTTCAGCTGAAATTGTTATTTCCTCATCTGCAGCCCCAAGTTTCTCATTTTGTGCGATTCCACTGTCGGACATCATGACATTGGCAATTCTGAGATTTCAATGGTAAGAAAGCCACTCAGTCACCTGTTCTGCAGCCCAGCAATCTTCTTTCCTGTCATCCAAGTGCATCCCCCCCAGAGTGAGCATCATGCGACCTCGGTCTCTGGTCACAGGGATGTGATAATATTTTCTGGTTCTAATTTGTCATGTCATCTGGTTTCTTCTCTACTCAGTGCTCAAGGTAAGGTTTCTAGTATCCGCAAAATCAACTTTCTTGTGTTTGTTTTTTAAGAAAAGAAATTATTCTTATTAAGGACATGTGAAGGGGGAGGTAGGAAGGAACATCAAAGTTGTCCCAAATGGGAGTTCAATGTGAAGCCGCAGAGGAAACTTTGTGAACAACTGAAGAAAACTGTTGTTTTTTTTTATCATCTGTCATGCTAGGTGTTAGCCTCCAAAACGCTGCGAGTCAGTGATGTGTGAAGAGACAATCTTTTGAGAAAGGAGCTTGTTTGTGACATCCAGAGAGAATGCTTTAATTGACAAAATTTTCATTTTTCAGCTCTTGCCTGTGTCCACCACTGATGGGTTCACCATGTTTGAGACTCAGCTCAGAGGAAAACAGGAGTGCACTCCCCACTCAAACACCTCCAGGGACCTTTCTAGCAGGGCAAGTGAGGTGAGTGAGGCCGGCTGGCTCACCAGTGGGAAGTCTGGGGACAAACCCAGTCTCCGGGCGTGAGCAGCTGCTAACTATCTCAGCTCATCATTGCACAAAACTTAAAGGCTTCGTGTTGTCAGATTTCCTGGTAACTCCAACGTTAAACGAGAAACATAAATTTTCTGATCTTTAAGTTTTGTCCACAAGTACAGAACTTGTTTGAACACTGTGAAAAGCCAACCAAAATAGCCTGGAGACTAGATAGAGGCCTCAGGTTCAAGTTAGCAACCTCTGGGAAAGTGAAGAGAAGGTAGGTTATGGAATCAACCAGATTCCAGTAAATTTTCTATTTACTAGTTGTGTGACCTTGGGTGATGTATTAATTTTGCCCAGCCTCAGTTTCCTTGCCTGGTTAGTAAAGTCTACACAGCAGCATAGCTGTGAGGATTAGAAAACATACACGTAAAATGGCTAATACACAGCTGGTATCAGGACGCATAGTCAGCTACTTTATTTTGTCGTTACCTAAACGTTCCTCTTGCCTGATCCATTTTCGTAAAATTCTAGCACTTTGGAGCAATGGAAAACGGACTATCTCAGGAAGAGGTGAAACTACTATTTTGGGCTTCATCCTCCTAGCCCGATGCACAGGAGGGTGACAGCTCACTACCCCCCAAGCATGAGAGACACTGTTCCATGGAACTCTTCTGTGAACCCTCCAGCGGAGAAGAAATTGCTGAAAAAGCTCACAGCCCACTTCTTCGGGAGCGGGCCATCCTACCACCATGGACCCACATTTCCCCTTCTGTGCTGTTAGCGAGGACGCTCAGTCACATGACAACTACAGACAGCTGGGTAGGCAGAGCGTGCAGAGGAAAGATAAAAACTAACAGAGAGATCAAAAAGCGGTTTTTAGCCCCCCTCCAGATAAAGGTCGCCTAGGCCCCCGAGAGATGGTCTGCCCACTGCACATTTAAGGACAGGAAGAGTTTAAGTCAGGGCCTTGTTTTGAGACAGCTTTCTCAAGGTCACATGTCCATCTGAGCTCCCAGCCCCCTGTCTCTAAAATCGGGGTAGTTCTCCTGGGCTCAGAGGCCGTTGAGGATACAACCTGTCTTTCTCATGGTACTCAGTACATGCTGGGGTTCATTTCAATGCCCTGGCCACCTTTTCATGGGGCTGTTATGAGAAGTAAGTAATGTCCATAGATGGGCTTTGTAAATATAAAGGGCTATATGGATATATTATTATTATTATTATAAACAACCTTGCATTAGAGTCCACTGACAATTGATGTGTTAAGCTATAACCACAATAATTATCACTAACAATTATTATTATTACCAACAATCCACCAAAGCACCAGGTTCATCATAACATGTTTTCATACGGAACTGATACAACGGCAATTAGTCCTCAGAATTACTTAGAGCTTCCCATGGAGAAGCTTAATAACTATGCACTAAAATTAAATGGAAAAATGGAATTAAAGGTGTTCGGAGCAACATTCTAGTGGTGTGGGAAATAATTTGGCTTTTCCTAATGAGTACAAGTACTCTGCCAAGGGCCACAGCATCCTCTCTGCTTCCTGGACAACATTCAGCATGCCCAGGAAATAAGAGCATATGCTCCAGGAAACTGAATGCAAGTGTTTGGTGTACAAGGGCCCTTGCCTACTGAATCCCTGAGAAGTGTTCATTTATCCCACTTGGACATGTTGTTTACTTCCAGGACTTGGTGAACATATCAGTACTCACCAGAAATCAGGAGAAAATTATTTCCACTCGTCAGTGGAAGATGAAAGGTGTTCTAATTTCGCATTACACTGAACTGCACCATATACTGTTTCTAATATATGGCCGGAAGTAGGTGTGGGAGGGAATTTAAAAAATAGGTTATGATTCTAAATTAGGGAAATTAAATGGTAGGTCTAAAACTCCGTCTGGAATATATTTGCAAGCTACAGGTTTTCTCTTTCCTTTTTTCTCATGGTTACAATCATGGCCATTAAGGGTTTACTAAAAGTTTCACCCAAGAAAAGCACCATCCTATCTCCCTGTTCTGCAAAAACAAAACCATCTTCTCTGCCTCTCAGTCCTCATGCATTGATCTCCCAAACCCTGCTGGTCTATAAAGAGGAACAATCCATTGTGCATTTCAGATCAACTGATTTCCAATATTTTAAAGACACAAATGTATCCTCATTGACTCAATACTATTAACAGCATAGGTCAGGTTGTGAATCTTTTTGAGTCTAAAAATCAGGCTTTCATTTTTATGATCCATATTAGAGATCAAATGTTCCCTTTTATTGCTAACAAGTGACAGCCAATTAAAAGAGCAAACAGTTTCCCTCCATATGGGAAGACCATCTGAAGTAGTTCTAACTACTGCCGTAGTAACCTGAGCTGCGAACCTAGCATAATGGGCCCTTTCCCTGCTGGAATTTCATTACAAAAAGCACAGGCCAGCAATCACACGTAATAAAAAGGAAATGTCAATCTTTAGTTACAGCTCCCTAGAAAAACACTTCAGCTCTAACATGAATAGCCCACAGTTAATGTTCACAAACTCCCTTTCCTCTTCTCCCTAACCCAGCTGAATTCTCTAGCACACCAAAGATACCCTGGAACTCTATTAGCTATTTACACTTACTCTTAAATTAATTAAAACTAAATAATTAAAAATGTCAGTTTTTCAGTCACACAATTCACCTTTCAAGTGCTCACATGTGGCCAGTGACTGCCTAATGGACAACACAGACAAGGACATTTCCGACAATGCAGAGCAGTGCAATCTAGAGAAAGCCGCTTTTTCCAAACTTTAAAATCCTCTATAGCCCTGGCTGTGTGGCTAAGTGGATTGAGCACTGGCCTGCAAACTGCAAGATCACTGGTTCAATTCCCAGTCAGGGCACATGCCTGGGGGGCAGGCCAGGTCCCCAGCTGGGGGCGTGCAAGAGACAACTGATCAATGTTTCTCACCCTCCCTTCCCCTCTCTCTAAAAATAAATAAATAGAATCTTTTAAAAACTCTCTATAAAAGACAAGCTCACTTTGTTTTTTATTCTCTCTCTCACCCGACATTCCCCAACAATCTCTTCACTATGCAAATTAGCTTGGCCTCCATTTTTTTCTTCACTTAGTCTATTACCAGACTCCCCATAACTCAGATACCCAAGGAACTGACACAGCCAGCACGAATTCTCTCCTGCAAGGCTTTCACTCAACTCTGTAGTTCTGTACAGAGAACTCGCTTGGTAAATCCAGACACAGGACAACTCACATATCGACAAGTCTTGTCCCAGGGCACTGTCCCCATTTGCTAGCCTTCACTAAATACGGGTAGTAGTAGCTACATGATTTAAATAGACTGTCAGGTGCTTCTAATGTGTAGCTTAGGGCCACTGGCTGAATTGGTACTGAAAAGTAGGTGTTAGTACTAATGATGAGAGGGGGTGAATGATTCTCCAAGTTTCTGTGAGTTGTCAGGAGGTTTGTGTGCCAATCATTTACCTCTCTGCTCTGATACACACTCCACGCCTGCAAACCTGGCCAACCGGCTTCCATCAAGGTTTGGTTAATGGAAAACACTGATGGGAGACCAGAGAACAACAGAGGGGAATGCCACGGTATCCTCACCTCCCTCTCAGGCAGCCTTTGGAGCACTATCTGCACGTCCTCTACCTTTCCGGTTCCCACTAGGGAGGCCCTCTGTCCACAGATCCAGCTTCTGCTAGATGGCCCAGCTGTTGGGTTCTCCTTTGTGCCTCTCACCCAGTGGTGTGCTGGTAAATGTTCAACAATTGGCTCTGGAAAGGGCTGGCTGGGGTGGGGGGGTGGGGACAGGAAGAAGCCCTGATTTGAAATGTTTGCCTATGTCTTTGGTGTGGATACTCACATTTGGGCTTGCAAAATTCCTCAATATTTAGTGACTAGCCCAACACTCACAAGCCTATGCAAGCTGGTTTCCAGACACTCCTGCTCACCCTGGGCAAAGAAGCACGTTCCTATTGTTAATCTCTGGGTTCCCTCACAGTCCCCTCTTAGTTTCTCTGCATTTCTAACTCCTTTGTGACTTATTGGTTATCTGAATTAAATCTTATTCACTGTCTGGCATGGGCTCTGTTTTCCTGACTATATCCTGAAGGTATTTTGTGATGAATGTAAAATTTATCAGAGAAGAGCTTCTCAAAGTACCAGAATAAAAATCAGCCATCTCACTAAGCACACTGGGAGTTCAGCTGACAAGCCTGTTTTTAAAGAGTGAAGACTTTCTAGGTAAAGGAAGCAGTGAATCAATACACACTGTGGTACAAGTTTCTTATCTCACTGTGCATTGGTAACAAAGTGTGTGGACTGGCAGCTGGATGCAGTCACCATTTTGAGTGACACTGTAATAGAGCACTTTGGAAAAGCAATTTGGCAACATGTATCAAAAGGCCCACAAGTGTCCTATCCTTTGTCTCACTAGCTCCACTTTGACAGAATCTCTCCTAGGGACTCATCTCAAAAGAAGGAAAAGCCTCTGACAGGTGTGAGGTGGTATCTCACTGTGGTTTCAATTTGCATTTCTCTGATGAGTAGTGACATTGAGCATCTTTTCACATGTCTGGTGGCCATCTGTATGTCCTCTTTGGAGAAGTGTCTATTCAGGTCATTTTCCCATCTTTAAATTGGATTGTTTGGGGTTTTTTTGCTGTCAAGTTTTATAAGTTCTTTATAAATTTTGGATATTACCCCCTTACCAGATGTATTCCACTTCTGGGAATATATCTAAGAAACCTGAAACACTAATTTGAAAGAATATGCACCCCTATGTTCGTTGCATTATTTATAATTGCTAAGATACGGAAGCAGCCCAAGTGTCCATTGGTAAATGAGTGGATAAAAAAGCCACGGTACATTGACACAACAAAATACTACTTGGCCATGAAAAAGAAGGAAATCTCACCTTTGAGACAGCATGGATGGAGCTGGAGAGTATTATACTAAGTGAAATAAGCCAGTCAGAGAAAGACAAGTACCATATGATTTCCCTTATATGTGCAATCTAATAATCAAAATAAACTAACAAACAAAATAGAAGCAAATTCACAGATAGAGAACAGACTAACAGCTGTCAGAGGGGAGGGGCCTGGGGGGCTGGGTGAAAAAGGTGATGAGATTAAAGAAACAAACAAACCAAAAACACCCCACCTCACAGACAGACAACAGTAAAGGGGGTGGGAGGTAAAGGGGGGGTTAAATGGTGACGAAAGGAGACTTGATACAATAAATATACAGATGATGCATTAGAGAACTGTACACCTGAAACCT
>VMDR010009589.1:0-33032 GCA_007922815.1 Macrotus californicus
GTCCTCTTCGCCCGTCTCGCCCCTCCTACCGGTCTGGATGAAAGTTTCTCCTTTAGTTCCTTGGTTGTTGGACTTCCATACAGTTCGATTTTCTGTCAGTTCTGGTTGTTTTTTGTTTTAAAATTTGTTGTTGTCCTTCTTTTGGTTGTACGAGGAGGCACAGTGTGTCTACCTATGCCTCCATCTTGGCCCTATCTCTGTATGTGGGTATTTCTTAAAGCTCTACCAGAAATTCCAATGGCAGCCAAGTTTGGGAACCATTTCTAGAGGAAATGATAAATCTGAAGATTTGGCCTTCTACAGGCTCAATCTAGCGGTCAATACGCAAAAGGGGCTAGGGTTGATTTGTAGCAGTTTCTTGCAGCAATTGAGCAGACTAGCTGTAGCCAGAATGTTCAGCACAGTTTAGATGAACCAGAGGAATGTAATGACCCCAAGGAACCTGATGACTCAAGGTTCTGATGTTGGCAGAGGCCTCCTACAATATAAATGGTAGCACTGGCACCCTCATCTCTCTTTGTGGACTTAGCCATGCCAGAGATCTGAGCCTCCATCCCTGGTGCTCATGCTGGAACATGACCAAATTTATCTCTGAACTCCACACCAAATAGGAAAATTTCTATGGCCTCTGCCCTTAAGAAAACATTAGACTCTTTAACAAGATCAGTAGTGTCTTTATATGGATCTCCATCAATCTTGTTGGAACCCCCACAACATTGTGCATGTTCTCAGACTTACCAGATCATAAAACTTTTCATAAAGGGTGTCTAGGCAGTGGTGTTCCATGGACCCCTTCACCCCATAAAATCTTGTCCTATGCTATGTCAGGAGAACTTTCAGACCCACTTAAAGGAGATACTCTTGTATCTTTTGAATCAAGTCCTTTCCACTCCTGAAGGAGTGATGAAACGTGCACCGCCCCCCCCCCCAGGTGCTGATGTGGGTAATTACACGCCTCTCTGGCTAGAAGGAGCTTTACACTGAGCCCTGCTATTGCCAGGACCTTCCCGTTGAACAGAAGAGTATTAAGTGTTATGGACACCTTATCACCCAACTAGGGTGTTCTCCCCATGCACACAGAAATCCTGAAAGGTCAGTAGAAGAACAAAAGATGAACCTCTGAAGCATTTTGTGCTCAGATTCCTCTCATCGGTAGTCTTTAGAAATGAATCTGGAAAGAGTGAGGCAGGGGCTAGTGTGGAAACTGCCAGAGACATATTCTGTATTCTTCCCCCAGCGAGGTGATTGAGTATATAACCATTGCATCCCTCGGTAACTCATGGGGCCAAGACACCATGGTCCAAGTTACCCCCTTACACTTTGGACATCCCCCTATCAGCCATTGCATACACAGTCTGCTAAGGAAATAACCCATCCCATCTGTCTCCCTAGCCACCCTGAGGTTCCCCAAGTCGGAGCTGGTGCTCACTCACTTCTCCATCCCCATGATCCAGCACAGTGCCTGGCACATAGTAGACACCCATAAACGTTGAACAACAGAGTATAAAAACGTCTCTTGTCTTAAAGGACCTATAATAATCTCAAGGCTGAAGTTGTCCATGTCTGGTTTACAGGATTAAATTCATATAAACCCCAGGGAAGCAGGAAGAGCATTTAGATTCTTTTGATATCCACACTGTCAGCTCAGGTTTAGAGATTAACAGCTTTACTGAGGAAATGAAAAATTAAGGCCTGTGTTTTGGGTTACGGAATGGAATTGGTTCCCTTTATGACTCTCAGTGGAAGAGAGAAACATTTCCATCATCTCAATTTATAAAAGAAATCTTAAGGCCAAAAAGAGATAAGTGGAGTAATTTCAGAAACCCTCAATTCAGGCAGTTTCTTAAATCCCACAAGTCTGAAATTGTTGCACAGGAACTTTTCTGCAAGCATTGCATTTCCCAGGCCCAGCTGACCTCAGAGAGCTAGTCCAGCAGGTTAAGGGCACTGTAGACTGGGGGCCAAGACAGGAGCAGGAAAGGAAGGTTGGGAGCTGAGTGTAGTAGCAACTTTGAATGGCAGGCTAAGAGTCAGAGCTTTATTTCCTAGGCTAAGATTTTAGTATATATGAGAATTATGTTCGACATTGAAAACACACCTGCATGTACTTTTCTCCCACTCCCCATGAGATTCTTCTTTAGCAGGTGTGGTGTAAGAAGCTACTCAGGAAGTCAACTTGGCAGGTAAATAGCATCATAATGTAGGAAGCCCAGCAACCTGGGTTCCCAAGCACAGCAGCAAACTGTCATCTGTGTCCTGTTCTATCTTCTCACCTTGACCAGTTTAGTGCACACCTGCCTGACTTCCATCTGCCAGCAGCCCTGCATCCCTTTCTTGAGGGCTCTCTCTGGCTCCAGAGCCACTCTGCCCTCACTGATAGCAGACAAGGAATGCCAGGGGAATTAACACCTCCTGGAGCAGCCTTGAACTAGTGCTGATGGGAAGGGTGTATAAACTCCCCGCTCCCTCATCCATAGAGCAAGAGAGCTTGGAGATGCGTGTTCTATGCTGTCTCCCAGAGGTTCCCAGCAGCACTGAGTTCCAGCTGCCCACAGGGGTGGATGACACATCCTCTATGGGCTTCCTTCTCTTCTCTCTCGTACTTCCTGTCCCCTAGCTGTTTCCAGAGTTCACCTTCCAACCACCTGCCCTCAGACCCTTATCCCAGGCTCTGCTTCAGGGAGAACCCAAGCCACAGCTGTCAATGAGAGCTGTATGACCCTGGACAAGTAGCTTAAACCCTGGGAGTCCCAGCTTCCTCATCTTTGAAGTGGGGATAATGTTACCTAAGCCACAGAACAGGAGTCACAAACAGTAGGCGAAGGACTAGATGTCCCATGTAAGCAGGTTTTATCTGGCCTCTAGTGGTTTTAAAATAATTTACTATGGATGGAGTCCATGGATTGCATTCCAAAGAAAACATGTAATGTACATATAAGGCATAGAGAATCATGTAATAAACATCTGTATTACATGTTCTCCCAGCTTATGAAATAGATCAATGCCAACACTGCTGAGCCCCGGGGTGACCCTGCTCAGCCTGTCCTCTCTACCCACAAGAGATCCCCAGTATGCTGAATTTTCTGTTTATCATACCCACATTTTATCCACAGTTTTACTTTATATGTAACTGATATATTGTTTAGTTTTATATTTCTATAAACTGAGAAATTTGCAATCAAAATACAGATTTCCAACTCCCTTTAGAAATAATCAGAAGATCCAACCAGGCTGGACTCAAATTTTCACATGTGAGCAACAGCCGGTGCTTAGTTGTTGGGGACCTAGTAGATGGGGCCAGGATCCCCATGTGCCCACAGCGCCTGCCACACGCTGCTGTCCTGCCCTTGGCTGCATCTTCCCTTCATGTTACATGCCTCTGGTTCCCTGAAGACATCTGAGCTGGGAGATTCTCATTGAAAGAACCTTTCCAGTGAAATAACCCATGGGAGCCCTTTGCAAAGAGCCTGGCACAGACTTAGTGCTAAATGAAATGACTCTTATCATTGTCAATATCAATGAAATCCTAGGAGGTAGCCAGCTTCAGTATTTTTTGTCTTGAGGCTAATGAAGTGACATGATGAGAGCAAGGCCACCCATGTGGACAGAGGTGGGATCAGGACTCCACCAGCTGGCTTAGGTCAGAGCATCTGCAAATCTACTGGATCCCAGCTATAGGGGGCAGATAGTTCACACTGACCTCCCTCAGGCCTCATGTGGGCATCAGCTGAGTTCTGCCAAGGCTGCCCCCAGCCTAGGCTCACCTGCCTCTTACATAGCCCCTCTTTCAAACCAGAGGCTGGGGAAGGTGGGGAGACCTTTGGCCAAACAATTCCCATCTTAGATTCCCAGATGAGAAAGAAAGAGATGCACCAGAGTTCCACCTCGCAGGGCAGATCTGCCATCTCGCCAGGCATGGAGGTGGACATTGGGCCCTATGAATCGTTGCCAACGGATGGAGCTTTGTTTTCCTTGCTGAGTCCCCAGACCAGGGGCCGGCTAGAGAGAGGGCTCTTTCCTGAGGGGCTGGACTTTCCCACAGGAACAAAGTAGGGCTTGTTAGCTGAGCATGAATCTTGGCGTGGGGTGGCCTGGGCCAGGCTCAGTGCTGCCAGGCGGCAGCTCAGCGATATCAGGCAAATTCCGCCTTCCGCACAGCTGGGGCTGACAGCAGGAAGCCCCAGGGAGGCTCTGAACAAAGGCAGAAAAATGGGCCACGTTTATTCATTCACTGACCAGCCTGGGCCTGGCTGGCCCATGGGGCCTTGTCTCCATGGTGATGGGCAGCCTTAGGGACTCTGGGTTGGCTCCTCCGTGACCACTGCCTCTCAGCTCCTGCACACCCTGACACATAGCCACACAGCACCCTGTGGCTGCCTTGGTACAGCTTTGCTCCGTGGTGTCTGGGGGTGCATGGGCTAAGCCAATGAAGAATCAAGGGCTTGTAAGCGGCCAGGAGGGAGCCTGTGTTGTGTTCTGAAAGCCAGACACATGGCCAGTCTTGAGTGAATGGAATGAAGGTGATGGGTGCAAGTCCATATACTAGCTAAGCACCTGCTGTGTGCTGGGCAAGGGGAGTGCACACAAAGCCAATTCAGCTTGTCCTTTCCAGTCTCATTCTAAGACAGCATGCAAAAATAGAGGTGTGTTCAAGCCCAGTGAGCAAATCACTTCTGCCTGGGGGAAGGAATATCAGGTAGGGAGGCTTCCTTGAAGAACTGGCATTGACATTGAGTCTTGAGGGATCCAAAGGAGTTTGCCAAGTGGGGAGGGAAAGGGCATTCTAGGCAGAATAAACAACTTGAGCAAAGGTCCTGAGGCCTTAAAATATGTGGTATTATAAAGAGTAATTGGAAGTTTCTATTCAATTACAAGAGTGAAAGGGGATGTACCTGGAAATGAGGCAGTAATGGGAGTGCGATGACCATGTGATATGACTAGAGAAGCAGGGCCATCTGCTCCCCAGTGACAGCCCAGGATAGGCCTCTGGGACTTCAAGTTATGAATTTCTGGGAGAACACAAGTTAATATATATCCAGTGCTTTGCAGTTTACAGAGCCCTTTCATGTATACATGATATCTTATTTAGTACTATAGCCACCTTACAGGAGGAAACCTACAGATGAGAAAACTGAGGCCCAGAGAGGTGCTAGGAGTCTCTGGGCCAAGAAGTGGCCTGGTTGGACTGGGATGCACGAGCCTGAGTGTGACATTTATACTCTGCCCGCTCTTCTTCACCTCCCTCTCCAGGAGGTCAGGATGGCACATGTCCCAGGAGAGGTATTTAGAGCCTAGTAATGTTGGTGCCACCTAAACCTCAAGTACTCTGAGATCTTGAGAAAGGGCTGGGACCCGGATGGATGAGCAAATGATCATGATCACCCCCTGGTCAGTGCTCTGAAGTTCTATAACGATTGCAAATGGTCCTTCCCAGCAGGTACCAGTAAGAGCTAGAAACCCTGGGCAGGGATAGGTCTAAACCCTAGAACAACTTAGAATCTGGAATATAGGAGACATGTCAGAGCCTGGGAACAGGGACAAGAGAGGCCATCAGTGATTATGACCAGAAAATACTTCTTGTCTTTGACAGGCCCATTCCCTGTCTCTGGTCCTGGGTCTTCCAGATTGAGCCAGTGGTCTGAGTCTGCAGGGGTTAACTTGAAACCCAATGGCTAACAGGAGAGGAAATGCTCTGAGACACTGGTTCACTGCCAGGTTGTCATGACATGGCATCATTTTAATCTTCACATCACCCCTGAGGTAGAATTGTGGCCTCCATTTTATAGATCAAGGCACTGAGTCTCAGAGAGGCAGTGGCTTACCTGAGTCACACAGCTGTGCAGCAGATCTGAGCACCAGAGCCTGTGCTCTTTACCTGGAAAAAAATGAGAAGAAAAAAAGCAGGAAAAAAAAAGGAAGGGGGGAGAAAGGAAGAAAGAAAGAAAAGGGTATAAGAGATGAGCACAAAAGTCCTTCTGCATATTGGCCTCTTCATAGAGTGGTTTTGGCTTTGGACTAAAGAAGAAATGAAAATAAATATATCTTACAATTACTTAGGACAAAAATGGCAAGTATACAACATAGGAGAGGGTGTCCTCCAATCTTGGACTCATGGCAGATGTGCCTGAGTGATCACAGCACTTTTCTGGCTTGGCTTGGCCTCAGCTTCAGAATCCTCCTTAACACAGTGATCAGGCAGAGCTGACACACAAGAGAGCATGCATCTGTTATCCCTGGTCACTCATTCTGTGCTCTCTGAAGAGCTTGCTCACATAGGGCAGATATAACTGTCTTCACTTTATAGACGAGGAGACTGAGGCGAAGAGTGACCTCCTCTGTAGCACACAGCAACTTTATAACAGAGTTACAGATGAGAACTGAGGAATCTTGACTCTTACTCTGTTCAGGACCTGTTTAGAAGTCCAGTGCAACCAAGGTGGCATTTGAATATATTTCTCTTTGACTCCTTTTTCTCCCCCCTGGAAATCCACCCAGTTCCATTTTCCACTGTTGTAGCCAGGAAATGAGTCCTCTGGTGTCATGGAGATATGAGGCATCACTAAATCTGGCCATCCCCTGAAGTGCCCAGCCTCACAGGCTTCCTGGGGCATGCATGAATGCTGCTGCTGCAATTTTGCTTTGACAGCGATGACAAGGAGAGGCAAGAGATGTTTGTACAGATCTTCTAGGCCAGAAGTAGCTGCTGGGGGAGGCTCCCCAGGCTTGCAGGCTGGGGCACCTTGAGAATAATGAGGGCAGCCTAAGGGGAGGGTTCATGGTCCCCAGCTGACTGCTTATTCTGGATGTGGGCATGGATATCCCAGGCTCCCTGACCTTGCATATTGGTTTGGCTGCTGAAATGAATGAAGCCTCATTCATAGAGCCAAGTCCCTGCTATGTATTTTACTCTCTTGTTTTACTTTGACCTTCCTCTACATCTTCACACTTAGTGGGTGCCAACTCTCTACCACCTACCTGCCTGGATCCCTGCCCATGGCCTGCTCCCAGGTGACTGTGTTTTTCTACTCATCTTCTGGGACATCTTCTTACTATCTGCCTTGCAACTAGGTGGGAATGTCTCACCTGCCCCTATTCCACCTGCGAGGCTTGCCTTCTTCCCCATCACCTGCTGATAGGTACTTCCCAGAAATACCTGTCCTGCTCTGGCTTGTTGGCATGGTGAGACTTTCAACTCCCTTCTCTCCTGGGTACTATTGGTCTTCCAGACACAAATTCACCTAAACCTTTCTTGATCTAGCTCTGTCCCAGAAATTGCCACCTTTGCTGTAACAAATACCTGTATTGGCTGCCAGGTAAAGTGACAAGTGCTTGTATACCCATCTGTCTCAGGCACTGGAGGGTGTCTTTTTTTTATAAGCAGGCTACATCAAGCAAGTCTGCTCTTAATGTCATGGACTTGGCTCACCTTCTCCTTCCTCCACCTCAGCAATCAGGCTAATGACACAATCCATTATTCACTGAGCACCTGCTCTGTGCCAGGCCCTGTGCTAGGGGCTTTGCCTTCATGGGATCATGGAATCTTTGTGATGCTCTTGCAAGGGAGGTAGCATGCTCCCCAATTTTGAAGATGAGGAAACTGAGCTTCAAGGATGGAGGTCACTTTGCCCCAGATCACCCAGCCTGTAAGTGGCAGAGCTGTGTCTAGAAGTTAGGATTGTGTTGCTCCAGAGACCACACCCACCCAGGCCCACTGCCTTTCCAGCCCAGGAGCAAGCTTAAGGACATCGACTATCCAGAATGCTTGGAACGTTGTTGGAATACAGAAAGAATAATTCAAGTCCTGTCTCCAAAGAATCAATACTATATGTGGAGAAACAAAACAACTCATATTGCCAGCCAATATTTATTGAAATTTAATATCAAGAAAAATAGCAAAGAGATTTGACTTCACCTGCCAGTGCCAATCACTGGTGATGCCACTTGAGTACTGTGTGAGATAGGCATCTAAGGCAGTGTGGACCCACTGGGAAAAGTTCCACAATCAATTATTAATATCTATTTGGGGCATAGGAGTGGGTGGTAGAGGTCCATGTGCCACAAAGTTTGTTTCTGTTTCTACACAATAGTAAACATGGAAATTTTTATTAAGTTCCTAATTGTGTAAAGTAGACCATTAATAGAAGAGGGATAAAGAAATTAGTATGATTAGGAAAGGCTGCCTGAAGGAGGTAAGATATGAGCTGTTTAGGGTCACTACACCCCGTGAGGTCTGAGATTTCATCTGGGCCATGTTGAATATATTCAGGTGTATAAAAAGTTTGATTGTTTCCTATGCCTTGGTTTCCCTTCTTTAAAATAGTTAATTCTGTTAAACATAAGATTTGGAAGGTCCTTTCTGTCTGCAATGTTCCTAAGTAATCCTGTCTCATAAGTGTGGAAGACTATCTCATAAGCAATTCTCAGCCTCCTGGCTTTCCGTGCAAGAGCTCTTCCTTAGCACCTTGCAGGGGAATCGCTATGGCCAGAGCTGGGCGTTGTATGGTTGTGTGCTGTCCCCATGTGGCCAAGGTGAGTATTGCATTAATGTTGGAAGGGCCTCTGACCGTTGAGCTGCTTGGGCTGCTTGAACTGCACTGCATGATACTCAAGGAGACTCAGATGCTGAAAAACCAACGCAGGGTCCAGAGGGTCTTCATCTCTGAGCCAGGAGCTGCTCGTTGGCATGCTCAATCAGCTAATAGTTCTCCCAGTGAGCAGTGTGGATCTCCCATGACCTCACTGCCATCCTCAAATTTGGGAGAAGTAACTGACGTGCAGTGGGCACACACCTGCTAACACTCTTACCTGGTCTGTATTATTTGATCATCATACTGACCCTGCCAGGTAGTTGGCATGATGGCTTGGAGAGGTCAAAGCTACACAGAAAATTGAGGACAGGAGACTCCCTAGAGGAATTCCAGAGTATGGCAAAGAGAACACGAGCCTTCCTCTGGTGGGCTTTAGGACTGTAGCTCTGGAAGGCTGGCAAGGAGTCAGAGAAGTTTGAAAAAGCCCCAATACTCATATACATATCTGAATCCCTTCAGCTGTTACTGAGGCACCACCGATGGCTATTCACCCAACCCCTTCCACATCCTGCCAGCCCCTGCTCTGTGACCCAGGGGAAAGTTACTTGACCTCTCTGAGCCCTGCCTCAGTGTTTCAAATGAGGATAATAATGTCCTTGTTTTTAGGTTATCATATAAATAATTGACTGAATATAAATAAAGCACAGCATCAGCCAGAGAGCAGATGCTCAGAAATCATTCCCTCCAGACTGCAGCATCCAGAAGGGCAGGGACTATATCTGATGTGCTCACTCCTATAACCCTGCACATCTGGATAGGTCAGTTCTCAAAGAAGAGCAAAGTCAGAGGTAGCAATGGGGTCTTTGCAACCAGACACCTGAGTCCAAGTCCTGGCACTGACTCTTGGTCTGGGTGGCCTTGACAAGATACCTAACCTAAGGCTCAGTATTCTCATCTGTAGGATGGGGATAGCCATCTGTTCTGTAGGATGGTGTAGATGAATAAGGGAATGTGAATAAAGCATCTGATACGTAGCTAATGTCCAAATAAATGCTAGCTAGCAGTCAGATGACTCTAAGATGGGGGTTCATTATTAGCTGTTGGTGCTGTGAGGAGGAGTGACAGTCACCTGCAGCTCTAATCTGACCTCATCTGAATTCATGTGTTGGGTACAAGGAGGGCAGTGATGGGATGCCCTCCTAGTCCTCAGAAACCACCTCCAGCACAAGGTCACTGAGCCCTCAGTAATGATGGGTTCTCAGTGAAGGGGGACGGGCTATAGATTTGCACCCTCCCCACCCTGGGCCTCTCTGCCTGACCTGGGATGGGGGGCTCAGGGCTGGCACACAATGAGGGGCTCTTTCCTCTTCTTAAACATATCAAACTGGTCTTAGCACACATTAGTGCCTCAGGCAGAGCTGACCTTAAAGGTAGGAAGAGAAAGTGGCACAAGTGTGGTGAGCTCTCAGACAGGAGCCTCAGACTTCAGCATGCATAGGACTCACCTGCGGATCTTGCTGGAGTGCAGATTCTGACCCAGTGGGTCTGGGGCAGAGGTGAGGGGGCTGAGATTCTGCATTTCTAACAAGCTTCCAGGTCAGCCCAATGCTGTTGGTTCAAGGCTATACTTTGAGTATCGAGTTTTAAGGAAAAGCAGCCTAACTAATTTTACAGGTATGCTGTAAGGGTGAATTGCAGCAAACCTGGAATTGGCCTGAGCTGTTTTGCTGAAGTAAGAGCTGTATCTGCATGGCACTAACGCCTGGTGAAGGCATAAAGGGTACTGACTTGTAACCATGGGTCCGCCCAGGAGTTTCAGGGTGCTTTCCAATATCAGCTTGTCATCATTTGTTGATATAATGAGATCAATGATCTGCCTCTGGTCTCAGTGAGCCCATCAGAGAGCTCTGCTGTGCGGCTGGTTGCAAGAGTATGGCTGTGTGACCAGCATGTTTTGAGAAACCCTGTCCTAGACTCCAGCTTGAGTTTCCTGGTTCTAATATCTCATGTGTATGCTTTAGTGTTTCCTAAACTGAAACAAAAAGCACATCTGATGTAGCCATGCCAAGTCAGTGTGACAACTGGAGTTTTCACTGACCTTTTGGGGTCGGCCCCATGCTATGAGGCAACCTTTAGCTTTGATGAATATCCTCACTTTAATGCCGTTACTCTCTTCCTTTTTTTCAGCTTTGTGATCGACAAATGAAAATTGTGTATATTTTAGGTGTACACATAATGTTTTTATATACAAAACATTGTGTGAAATGTGAAATGATTACCATAATCAAGCCAATTAACATATCCATCGCCTCTCATAGTTACTGTGTGTGTGTGTGTGTGTGTGTGTAATGAGAACGTCAGAGATCTACTCTCTTAGCAAGTTTCAAGTATACAGTATGTTTAAGTACAGTCATCATACTGTGCATTAGGTTATGCTGTTACTGCTTTGCATCTTTTTCTTACAGTTAATCTTAGATGGGTAAGCGTTGCCATTTAGGGACCTGGGAGTTTTTGTTGTTGTTTCTGCTTTTGTTTTTGTCTTGCCATGGAGCCCAGTCTGACTGCCACCACTAGTATAATAGGCACGTCCATACTGCCTCCTGTGGTGGGGCCACAGTGCTCAGCTCGGTGGACAGATGGTTAAAGCTCTACTCTGTTTTCCCAGGACAGTTGTGGTTTTTGACATTGACTATTCATTGGTGTCCCCTGGGGAGCTTTAAAGTTACTGGGCCTGGCCCCATCCCCAGAGATTGTGATATAATGATGGTTGGGGTGTGACCTTGACATTGGGTTTTTAAAAAGCTCTGCAGGTGATTCTAATATGTAGCCTATATGACATGAATCACTCACATAGACCATGCAGCAATAATGTTATTAGAAGTGCTGAGTGTGGGTTGAGAATGAACTAGGCCACCGCCGATGGTGAGGGTTGTGAGAGGAAGGGGCCCTTACAAAGGCGTGCAGTTGGTGTTAAATTTCCTACCTGTGATGGTTAGCTTTATGTGTCAACATGATTGGATTAAGGGGTATCCAGAGGAAACATTTTTTTCCCAGTGCATCTATGAGGGTGTTTCTGGAAGAGATCAGCATTTGAATCAGTAGACTAAGTAAGTTGAATTTCCATCCCCAATGTGAGTGGGCAGCATCCAATCTGTTTAGGTCCTGAAGGGAACAGCTTGAGCTGAGATATCTCATTTAATCTCATTTTCTCCTGCCCTTGGACTGGGATTTATACCATCAGCTCCCCTGGTTCTCAGGCCTTTGGACTCAGACTAAATTATACCACCAACTCTCCTGGACCTCCAGCTTGTAGAGGGCAGATGGCAGATCATGGACTTCTCAGCCTCCATATTTGAGTCAATTTCTCACAATATATTCATTCTCTCTCTCTCCGTGTGCCTCTCTCTCTCTCGTTATCTACCTATCTATCCAGGTTTTGTTTTTCTTTTGAATCCTGACTAAAACACCACCCAAGGTAGAGACCAATGTGGAAGTCTTACATTTTTGAGGCACTAGTGGCATTATGAATGAAGGAACAAAGAGAGAAGATAATGCTGAAACCAAAAGGAAGGCTGCCATTTGCAAGAATTTCTGACCTTATCACACCTGGATGAAGGGAAACTTGGGGACAGGAGACCATTTTTTAATGCCTCTCATAACATGCACCAAGGGTAAAATCCTATGCAGACACACAAGAGTGTCCTGAGTGACGATGGTTTATTTTGAGATTTGGGTCTCTCTTCCAGGGTCTGCAGCAGGTCAGCTTCTCTGCTCCTGTGCACAGCTCTGCATTACAGAGGTTATGTATTTATCATTGACCTTGAATGGGACCTTTTCTCTCTCCAAGCTGTATTGTGATTCTTGCTTCAGGGGGTTGACATCAGGACCCTGCTACCTTGTATTGCTCTGTCACCAGGGCCTCACAACTGCACCTGTATTCACAGCCAATTAGCTGCACAATGACAAACCTCAGAAGGAACTGGCTTTAGCCAGACCAGAACCAAAGGCAGTTTCCCCTTCTGAAGATGAGACATCATCTTGGGGTGACTTTGGGTAGTTCATTTCATTTCTATGGGGCTAGGTTTTCTCACCTGCACTAGGGGCAGAGCAGGTACTAATGGTCTCTAGAATCAAATACACACAAGGACTCAAGTCAGCAATGAGTGATCAGTGATGACACAGTCAGATCTGAGGCTGGAAATCGCAGCAGGCAATCAGGGACAGCCTCGTTCAACTCCAAGGCTCATGTGTCAGTCTCTGCATTCCTGGTTAGCACGAGGCCTCAGCCAGGAGTGTCTTTTAATACTCAGAAAGGGACTGGGAGGAGAGACTTTTTTTGTCTGGCCAGTTTGCTGGGCACTCTCATCTCCTCGCAGCTTCTGGCAGGCTTGGCGCTCTCCAGGGTCCTGTCCTGGACCTGGGCCTGGGCTTGACTTTGGTTCTCTGTCCTGGATTCTGGCTTCTCATCCACAGGTTCCTGATGGCAGGATCCAGGGCTGAAGGGCAACTTTACCGCATCACACTGGAGCACATCTAGAAATTTATTTTTTATTGCCTATACAACCATTTTTTAAAAATTGCTTTTACCTTTCCTTGCCAATGTTTAAAATGACATATTGAACAAATGATTTCAACAGAGGTCTAGAACTTTTTTGGTTTTTATTCTTTGATTGCATTTGTCCATCAAGTCACATATTACCTTTTCTTATCTCTCTTTTCTCCCTCTCTCCTTTATTTCTTTTTTCCCTTTCTCTCCTCTCTTTTTTCCCTCCCTTTTACCTCTCTTCTCAGACTGAATTTCTTCTTTTTCCAGGGGGGCAAGGAAGCACATTCTAATCATCTTCTTCCAAAAATGATTGTCATTGACTTCATTTTATTTACAGTATGAATTTAAACTTGAATAATTCTCAAGTTCTTCAGACTAGAAAACTCTTATTTTTCCATAAGCTGCCATGTTGCTTGAACATTTTCTTTCCATTTGGGCATGACTTGACCCTACTTTCTACCCCAGACTCAAAGTGGAAGAACTTGGTTGCAACATCCATTCATTCAACAAATATGTACTGAACCCTTGCCATGAGCCTGGCATTGCTCTAAATGCAGTAAGTGCAACTTGAAAAAGACAGAGACACATCCCTGCCCTCAGGGAGCTGACACACTCATGGGGGAGATGGCAGATCATAGGACTACCATATGATTACACTGGTAGAACAAAGCCTTCCCATTGCTGCAAAAGGCTGAGAAATCATGTAGAGAAAACACACATCCTTCTTCAGAACCAAACATCCAAAGTAATCTCAAAGGGTGCTGGTCTTGTGTGCAGTTTCAGATTCTCCCACTTTTTTGTTCCTGGTGGGTGGGAGAGATGCCAGGGTTGTGGGCCTCCTCATTAAAGGAAAGTGAGTGGACTGACAGGTTCATGGGGAATAAAGAAAGGGGAAGAAGTTTCTTTCTCCAAAATCCTTTACTTGTTCCAGGTGTCAGTGAAATGGGGACAAGAAAGCACCAAGATTTGGGTACAGAAGGAGAAGGTTTAAGGCCACTGGGGCTTTCAAGGGGTGAACTCTGAGCCAAATCACAGCTTTGCCTGAATGTGGACCAGCTCTTTCCCTTAAATTCACATCTTTTTAAAGCCCTAGACTGCCTAAGATGTCTAAAGTTTCCAGATATTCCTACTGCTGGTATTCATGGCCCATTCCAGAGTTCACTCCCATCAATGCATGTGTTGTGAAATGCAGCACTGGTTGTAAAAATGCTACAAGCCTTGGGTGTGTGTATTGGGGGCTTAGCCAATGGGGATTAAATCCATATGCCTCAATTCAGGAATTCCAATTCTGGACATTTATTCTATGAAAAAATTCAAAAACAGGGAAAATGTTTTATGGGGAAAAAGTACATTTGTAGCAGTGACAATTGGAGTGGTGAAAGACCAGAAATGATATAAATGTCCTACAGTGGGATTAAATAAGTCATAGTGTATTAATTGGTGGGGTAGGTATTAGATGTATCACTAAGTCATGAACATAAGGCCCCAGGAGATTATAAATGTCAGAAATCGTCCAGGTGAACTGCTTGTCTTAGAGGTGAGGAAACTGGGCTGCAGAGAGCAGGAGTAACTTCTTTGAGATTGTGTGCAAGACTGGGACTGGGCAAGGACCAGTATCAAAGCTGTTTTGCAGTTTTACTTCCTCTCCACTGTTCCAGAATCCAGAGGGAGGCTGATGCTTGATTAGGGAAATGAGTGTGAGTTTTGGGGGAACACAGGCAGAACATTAAGTGCCATGAATTTGGGAGCATTAAATGCCTTTGAGTGACACTGTGAGAATGTCAATGTGTCTCCAAGGCCTCCCAGGGCTAATGATTTCACTAGAAGCATGGGTGGGGAGCTCCTGGGTTATTTTTTTTCTCCCAGATTTATTGAGGCAAAATTAACACATAAAATTATATACAGTATATTTAAAGTGTACAACACTGATTTGATACACATTGTGAAATGATTACAGGTTAATTGACTCATTCGTCACCTCACATGGTTACGTTTATGTATATGAGGACATGTAGAATCTATTCTCTCAGCAAATTTCAGGTATACAATGCAGAGTTAATAACTATAGTCACCATCCTCCCGGGTCTCTAATGTCTCTCTGACATATGCTGATCTCTCTTTTCATAAAAAGTAAAGGGGGTGGGGAGGTCCTGGCACAGAGGACAATTTCTGTCTAGAATTTAATCACATTATTTTTGCTTTTATTTTACTTTTATAGTTACATTCTAATTAGAGGGAGTCACATTGATTTCTCATTTATGATAGTATTATACGATTTCTTTTTAAATAACTTTATTTAAATAAAAATATGAGTTGTTTTAAAGAAAGATACTGAAACTATTAAAGAAAGATATTAAAGATATTGAAGGATATAGGGATGTGGCAGAAGTTGGGAAGTGGAACGAGTATGAAGGAAACCTGGGAGTGACCTTGCATCTAAAACATTTGTCAGCCTGTGCAGGGAATGGTTAGGTGAGAAAGAACTCAAAATCTTATGTGCACATTGATGGCAATTATGTAATAAAGAGTTATGCATCTGGTTTGTGGCAAAAGGAAAAACAAAGATGATAAGCTAAATAGGCAAGGAAAGGCTTTTGTTTCATTTGTTTTAAAAATAGAGCTTGGACATATTTGTAGGCTGAGGGGAAACATTTGGTAGAGAGGTGGACATTTATTCATTCATGCATGCATATATTCCATAGTATGTATTAAGCACCTACTTTGTGCTAGGAATTCTGCTAGTTGCTGGACACACAGCAGTGAACATAAACAGAAAAAGCCTTTGCTTTCAGAGTTTTGCATTATAATGGGGGAAGACAGTAACAAATAATAAACAAATATATTATGTGTTCAGTGGTAGAAAATGTCATAAAAAATAAGGCAGGAGACATGGAGAAAGAGAGTAATGGGGAAGGGTGGGACACTGATCTTTAATGAGTGGTCAGAGAAAGCCTTGCTGATGAGGGATATTTGAATAAATCCCAAATGAAGTGAGAATATGAGCCAGGGGAGATCTGGAAGAAGAGTGCTTTAGGTAGAAGAAAGAGCAAGTGCAAAGGCCCTGAGGTAGGTGTGTGTTTGAGAAACAGCAAACGTGGTTGGGGAAGAGTGCGTGGGGTAGAGCAGGAAGAGAAGAATCATGGATTATTTCAGTTGGGTAGGAAAATGTAAGGACTTTGGCTTTTACTCTGACTGAAATGGGATCCACTAGGGGAAAGCAGAGAAATGTCGATCTTTGATATTTCTTGTGAAGGACCTTGAATATTGAGTTGAGAAAGGACTGCAGGGGGTGCAAGAGTGAGGGGGTGAGTGAGGGGATGAGGGAGCTATTGCAATAGTTCAGACCAGAGCTCTCAGAGGCTCAGATCAGGGTGGTAGTTATTAAATACAAATGTCAAATAAACAATAACATGAATGGTAATTAATAGGATAATTAATGGTAAAGCAAGAGGCTGCAGAAGGCAGGCGGGAATGAGACCAAGAGGACTAAGGTGAGGGAAGTGAGGAATTGGCCTGGAACAATTCTTGGAATTAGGGAGTCTGCATGCAGATGAAGCAGTTGTTCCCCTGAGCAAAGTCTGACAGCTCAGGCCCTGGGGGAATATAGGTTGGAGAGATAAGTTATCGGGCTCCCAGCCAGGCAGAACTGCACCCTAGGCTTGGGTAGAATCAAAGTTTTCAGCATAAATTCACTCATGCAACATACAACCTTTCTCTTCCCTACACCCAAACTTAATTCTTTTATTTTTCATTCCTTCAACATGCACCTAGGGAACCAAGCTAATCTTATGGACTAATTCATACTAAAGTGTTGGTGGCTATAGGGAAATCAGCCATTCCACTACCCTACACAAATTTATAGGCATTGAAACTAGGATCAAAAGAGGGGAAGTGCCTTGATCAACCTGGAATAAACAACAGGGTCATGGAGAGCTGTTTAGAGGTAACACTTGAGCTGAATCTGGAAGGTTAGTGAATAAAGGAAGAGAAGAGAATGCTAGGCAGAAGGAACAGCATGAATGAAAGCATGCAAATATGGAGCTCTTCAAGCTGTTCTGGGCATATGGGGCAGGGATGAGGCTTGAGAAAGCTAAGTTGTACCAAGTCACATATGACATCATATACTGTACTATGGAATTTGGACTCGATCTTGTAAGCAATGGAAAGCTGCTAAAGAATTTGGAGCCAATCATATGAGAGGCAGCAAATTGTAGTGGTTAAGATCATGTACTCTGGCCCTTGGCAGTGTGGCTCAGTTGGTTGGAGCATCATAATGCACACCAACAGGTTGGTGGTTTGATTCCTAGTCAAGGCACATACCTAGGTTGCAGGTTCGACCCCTGATTGGAGCACATCGGGGAGGCAACCAATTGATGTTTCTCTCTCACATCAATGTTCCTCTTTTTCTCTCTCTAAAATCAATAAATATATATTTTAAAAAAGAGCATGGACTCTGGAGCCAGACTCTCTGGATTCAAATCTTGCCTCTGACACTCATTAGTTGTAACCTTGGACAAGTTACTTTACTTCTCTGGACTTCAGTTCCCCATCTGTAAAACTGTACCTTTGTGAAGATGGTAGGTGTTATGTAAGTGCTAAGAACCATGCCTAGCACATACTAAGTACTTTTTGGAGTGGATAGGAACAGAGTCAGCTGCAGATAGGAAGATCAGGTGCAGTAATTTGGGGGTGGGGTTGGGATGGAGTAGACTGTGGCCTGAAGGCCAAATCCAGCTTGCAGCCTTTTTTTGCAAGTAAAGTTTTTGGTTTTTTTTTTAAGATTTTATTTATTTAGAGAGAGGGCAAGGAAAGGAGAAAGAGAGGAAGAGAAACATCATTGTGTGGTTGTCTCTCACGTGACCCCTACTGGGGACCTGGCCCACAACCCAGGCATGGGCCCTGACTGGGAATTGAACCGGCAACCCTTTGATTCACAGGCTCGGACCTAATCCACTGAGCTACATGAGCCAGGGCGCAAGTTAAGTTTTATTGGAACACAGTCATATCTTATTGACATACTGGTTACTATCACTTTCACACTACAGCAGCATAACTGAGCAATTGCAACAGCGACTATCTGGCCCTCAAACCTGAAAATAATCACTATCTGGCCCTTAACAGTAAGTTTGCTGACCCCTTCGGCAGAGGCACGTGCGTTTGCACTCCTCCAGCCATTTTCAGGAGAGACTGCCCACTCTTTCAAGGCTCAGAATACACCTGATTCTGTACTTCGCAGCAGTCATCCTTGAACAGATGGGCAAGATGTTTAGATTCTCTCAACTCAATTTCTTCTGCAATTAGTTTGTATGGCTTTATTGTTCTTTTGAAAATTAATTCTTGCATCTTCAAATCTGTAAAAGAAAGAAATATTGAGAGCAGCGCATGACCTTTCTGGCAGTTTTCAATTTTTTACTTCTTCATCTTTAGCTTTCATTACCCCCAGGATAGCATCTAATTATTTCTTGAATAATCACGTCTCCTGGGCTCTGAGGAAATTTGAGAAGTTTGCTCCCCATTATGTCTTCCAAATTAGTTTCTTTTCAATTTTGGTGCACTCTCTTTTGTCTTTTCATCTTGGTTCAGCCAAAAATAGTTCCTCAAATTGAGTGCTAAATTCTTCGGGATTTCGTTCACTTCAATTAACTTTCCTCAGGACTCTCTGGTTTTATAAATGAGGTCTTTACTGGGATGCCTTTTTATGCCAGCCTTGCCTCTTGGGCTCTTGCCTTCATCCTTCGTGAAGGATGGGGACTGGAGGGGTACAGGAAGGGTGGAGGATGTGCAGAAAGAGGCACAGAATCTGGGGTGTCTCGACTCTGCCACTTACAAGCCGAAGGATGCTGGTCAAGTTGACCTTAGTTTTCCTCGTCTATAAAATGGGAGGAAATGCCTACTGCATTGAAAATCATATTGATGAGAGTTATCAGTATTTTAATGGTAGATGCTGGGGAGTGAAGGCATCGGGGGAATAGCACTCCTTCTTTACTGTTTTGGGGCCTCCAGGAGCGTTACCCACAGTCAAGGCCGCTCTCAGAATCTTGTAGTCCAATGACCAAACCCTTTATTCACAGTAGAAATACAGAAAGCAATTGATAATACTTTATTAAAATCATAAAAATATCATCTGTATAGCAAAATGCTTTTCAGTTTACTGATTGCTTACACACCTGTTATGTGATTTCATAGCTCCCTGGAATCCTGTTGGGTAGCCTGAACCAAGGCGTCAACCCATTTTTAAAAGTTCTACAGAACTACAGTCATACCTCGTTGTATTGTTCTTCACTTTATTGTAATTCAGAGATGTTGTGGTTTTTTTAATCGAAGGCAAGAACCTTCACCAGCAAAATGATTATAACTTGCTTTATTCTGATGCTCACTTTATTGGGGTAGTCTGGAACTGAACCCACAATATCTTTGAGGTAAGTCTGTATAAAGAACATCTAAAGAGGAAAAGTATGTATAAAACTGTTTCTTAGTAGAACTTTTAAAAATTATTTTTCTCAAGGATGTGTCTTTTCCACTAGGATTTGTATAAGTGACCTAAAGATCCTTATAAGACCAGGAAACCTCTTTGGCATTGGGGATTAGAAGCCCAAGCCTTGGGCCAAGAGAACTGAGTTCAAATCCCAGCCTCGGCTTATTTTAGCTCATGACTCTGGACCAGTTATGTCACCTCTCTGTACTTTAAGCTCCGCATCTGCAAAATGGGGGAAATGATGGTTCCTGGGTCACAGAGCCATTGTAAGGATTAATGATATAATGTGTGTCAAGCCCCTAGGGAAGTACTGAACAATAAGCATTACTACTAATAAAATAAAAACACAAACAAAATATGTAATATATGATTTGATGTAGTATAGAAATATAATAATGAAATATATGATATGTAATTAAAATGAAAATATAACAGGAGATGTGTACAATCCTCTCCCACCAAGCCCAACGCTTCTGAACAGGCCCTGAACAGGCAGAGATGTTTTCCAGCTGTTTTCATTTATCAACAGAGCATCAACATTTTCCATTGGCTACCTCGTCCTCACAAGTATCATTTTTAACATGTGCCCAATGTTCCATTGAGTCTCCTGCCCATCAGCCACTCTGGGTATTCAGTCATTTTGCTGCTATGAAGGCTCCAGCAGTACTTGACCTTCTTGACACCTATGGGGCTTCCCTCCTGTCTCAGTCCCTCTGTTGATCTGTGAGTTGATAACTGAAGAATTAGGTGTCAGGAAGACTTCACAGGTGGGGAGGGAGAGTGGCAGCCTTGGGTCATCACAGAATCTTAAAGGCCATTGAGGTTCCCAGGAGCTGGGCTCAGGCTGAGAGACAGTAGGGTTGATCTAGGAGATGTAGCTGCTCTGTCTGGCTCCTGTGGTGGCACCTAGCAGCACTGGGTGGCAGGCTTGTCTTGCTTTTAAGGACACTAGTGTCCCCACAGTGCATCCCAGAGTGTGGAGGAAGCTTTGCTGGCAGGAACACCACCCCTCCTCTTCTCATGCCCCTCTCCCTTCCCAAGTCCTCCCCCACCTCTGTGGTCATACCCTTATGATTCCTAAGAAAGGCTTGGGACTGTACCAGCCCCCATCACAGAACAGACACAGGGCTCACTCAGCATTTCACATGTTTAATCTCATTTCATCCTCACCACCAGCCACAGGTTCCATTAGTGTACCCATTTCACAACAGAAGAGACTGAGGCACAGAGAAGTCAGGGCTCTTATACATCTTGGGGAGAAACGTAGGTCTGGATCCAGGGCCTGTGCCCATGTATGCCAGAATTTCCCTACTGGGTCACTCATCTTGTTCACTAGTCTCGGCTCCAAGTGACTGAAGGTGGTCAAGGATTAAATCTACTACCAAAGGCAGAGGTTTACATTTCTCGAATATATTCAAAAGAACTGGAATTTGATGTCATCATTTGCCTGAGTGTTCCTTTCCACCAGGCTGTGCAATCTGTTAGGCAGGAATCATGTCGATTCATCTTTGGTTCTCAAGCCCCTGTCATGGGTGCACACATATCTGATGCTCTCAGTGCTGTAGGAGCCAACAACATTCCAGCCCAGCTCTGCAGGCGCTTTGGAAAAGGGAGTTCACAAAAGGGAGTCAAAGCAGCTTCTTGGAGGTAAGCAGGTTCTCTCCTCTCAAAGGTCATCTTGGAAGTTGTCAGTCAGGGACTGTGATGGGACTTTTCATATGTCAAAGTTTCCTAGTGCATGCCACACCCTTAAGGCTGGGATCACTGTCCCATCTCACAGATGAGGAAACCAAGAAGACCTGTATATGTATGAGGAGGTACAGAAAAAATGGGCAGCTTCCACTCCTGGCTAGGCTGCTGTGGGTGTTGCTACTTCTGCCCACTGTTTCCTATGCTTGCATTGGGTATAAATCTCAGCTCCAGTCAAGTCACTCTGATCAGTTTCATCTCAGTCTTATCTTTTTGCCTCCCAGGAAGATGTCTAAGTCTGTGTCATCCTGACAAACCCTGCATTGTTTCCTCTTGGTTCTAATTTTTGTCATCTCCATTGGGATGTCTTGGTATCTTATTCTGCCCTTCATTTGAATGCAGATGTCTGGGAAACAGGTGCCCCATGAAGCTCTTGACCCCACACTTTGTTTGGAGTGAAGAAATCCCACTCATTCTCTCTTGCCTGCCTCTAGGGAGCAGTGTTGGGCCCTGAGCTGATCTAATAGTCAAGATACCCATGAGTTTCCTCTGCATACCTGTTGCTCCAGGATGCTTCTGAACAGTAAGCATCCTTGTCTCCTGTGAGTTCTGCCACTTCCTCTGCTGGCTCAGCCAAAAGCTGATAATCCACCAGTAGAGTCTGTGACCCCTAGCTCTGGCCTCTGCTAACACCCTATCTCTTCACACCCTATCTTTTACACCTGCCCTTCCCAAGTCCATCCCAGGTGGGCAGGACCATGTCAGCTCCATAAATCGTGTATGTAGGGCTTGAAAAGATGGTTCCAGCCCAGCCTGATCATCCCTGGCTCTCAAGTAGTCTCTAAGTCTCTTCCCATTCGGGAGACTAGGGTTTTGCTCCAAGTCCTACCCTTAGATCTGTCCAGGGCCCTGCTTTGGCCCTCATTCTCCCTCTAGGGGCACTCCCTAGGTCCTGTGCAACAGTCACCCCATGCTGCCTGATCTCCAAGTTCTGACCTTTCACCTATTACTGTGCGACTGTTCCTTCCCAGGAGCCACGCTTGCCTGCATTGAGACTGGCCTGAGTGGCCATCAGTAACCACTCATCCACAGGCTTAGAGTCACACAGACTTGGATTTCTGGCCCAGGGGCCCCTGATTGCTGTGTGACCTTGAGTAAGTCAATCTCCTCTCTTAGCTAAGCCATCATCACATTAAGCAGAAGGCCAGTAATTCCCACTTTGCAGGATGGGAGAGAGGAGCAAAATGTAAAATCATCCAGCTAGCACAAATAATGTCCTCTATTGGTGGTAGCATTCATTCATTCATTCATTCAGATTTATTGAGCATCTCTTACGACCCCAGCACTGGGAATCAATGATGGGCAAAGGGCAAAGCTAGTTCTTGTCTTCACGCTCCTTACCACTCTAGTGACAGAGACATAAATAACTACACACATCGCAAGTTTAGACTACAAGGATAATGACTAGTGTTATGAAAAAATAAGGCAGTGAGGAGAAGGGTGGAGCTGTCTAGGAAGGTGACATTTGAACACAGACCTGAATCATGTGAAGAACCAGCCAAGCAGCAACATGGGGATGAGGAATTGTTGTCACAGGTTCTGAGACAGGGTCGTGCCTGGGACACAACTTGGAGATCAGCGTGACTAAGAGGAGAAGAGGGAGATGGGGTCAGCAAGGTTGGCTGGACTGAGAAGGAGTTTTTGTTCTCCTCCAGGTGCAGTGGGGGCCAGTGGGGACCAGTGGGGGAGGGGGTGGAGAGCATGTTGTAACATGATCTGATTTTCATTTTCCAAGGCTACATTGAGTCCCTGTTATTGGCCTGTGCTGGGGACAGTGTCTACTCCACCCAGACACCAAGATGATGGGTCTTTGCCAGGTGTGTGCCTGGGAGGGGAAATCGCCAGGTGGGGAGGGAAAGCCAGAAAAACTCCCAGAGTGTCCTGCCACTGGCCCAAGAACTCCCTGGCCCAGGCACCCCCAAACCCAGGCAGATGGCAAAGGTTCCTCAGAGCAAGGAGAAATGCCAAAGGCTCCATCGCTCACAGTAGGTCACAGGCAGGCTTCCAAGCTCTGGATTTGATTCTAGGGTCACTCGGTTTCAGTGAGGAGGCTGGTGGAAGGGGAGGAGAAAAAGAGGAGTGGAAGGAGGAGGAGGTAAAGCAGAGATGCAAGGAGGAGGGAGAGGAGGAGAGGGAAGGAAGCAGGGGAGGAGGAGGAGGTAGGAGAGAGAGGTGAGGAGGAGGAGGGAGAAGGAGAAAGATGAGGATGAGGGGGAGGAGGAAGGGGAGGAGGAGAGTGTCAGTGCATTTGCTTTACTGGAACAAGGTTCAAATGCACACTTGGGGAAACTATGTCAGAACCCTTCTGGACCCATCAGTATTGTATGCTCACAAGTTTTAGGAGTTGGAAACCAAGTGATTTTAGAAAGAAAAAAAACTGCCCTAGTTCTGTAATTGGCTCCCAAGGCTCTGTACCACAATTATTGAAATACTGACATGAAGCCTACAAGAAAAACTGCTCCAGGCCCTTATCATTTGTGTCGGTAAGACGGCAGAGGCCTTTTCCATGGAGTGTCAGCTATGGTACGTTCCAAGGTCAGATAATTAACTTTATTAAGGAAGAGTCAGATTTGGAAGGAGAATAGGGACTAAGACTTGGCTGTCCTTTGCTTAATGGAATCTTGCTGAACAGAACTCCCAGCCTCTGGATGTCATGGGTCTAACTTATATCATTTCTTAGGACAGTGGTTCTTAAGGTGAAGTTCACAGGCCCTCATCCTTCCCAAAGTGCACAGAGAAGCTCCAGGAGATCCATGAACCTCCTGAAACTAGACACAAAATTTTCCTAGGTCAATGGTTCTTGCATTGAGACCACAGTAGCAGTCTACTTGGGAATATGTTGGCAATGCAGATTCCCAGGCCTCACCCCAGACCTACTCAGTCACACTCAGGGACTGGGGCCTAGTCATGTGTTTTAACTGGCCCTACAGGGGATTCTGATGCCCACCCCAGTTCAATGCTGGCAAAGGCTATGCTGTTTACCAGGACACAGCAGCTGAGAGTGGGGCCTTGGGAGTCACCCTGACCTGGGTTCAAATCCCAGTTGCTGCTACTTAGTAGCTGTGAGCTTCAGCAGTCACTTAACCTCTCTAAGCTTCTGTTCCCTCATTCATAAAATGAGAAAATAAAAACTTTGGGATATTGGGGGAACATTTAATACAGCAATGATGGCAGCTTTAATCTTCATCAGATAGTAGTCCTAATGTTATGTGATAATGTCTTTGAGGAAGGGAGCGGTGTGAACAGAAGTGTGGGTTAGAAAGATGACTGTAGGTTGGCTTCAACACCTGAGTGGCTACAGGTAGCACCACCAGTGCTTAGGGTCGTAACTATAGTGGCAGCAGTGAGAAGCGTGATGGATGGAGGTGAAAGGGTCATCAGAGGTCAAGTGGACAGGGCTTACCAGCGATTTGACTCATTCAACAAATATTTATTGAGTATCTACAATGTACAAGCCCCTGTTCTGGACTCTGGGGGTACCAATGGCAGAGTCCCTGCCCTCACACAGCTCATGTGCTTATAGGAAGTAAAGTCAGTGAGCAAGCAAAGAAAGCATGAGGGTTTCAGAGCATGGTGAGTGCCATGAAGAAGGTTGAACAGAGTGATGGGGCAGAGAGCAACAAGGTGGAAGTGGGATGGTCAGAGCAGGTGACATTTTGTAGAGACCTGAATAACAAGTAGGAGGTGGCTAGGAGAAGATTCTGGGGGACAAGCATGCAGGCAGAAGGAAGAGCCAGTGCAAAGGCCTGGAGAACAGGAGAGTGTGGTGTGTGAGAGGACCAGAAAGAAAAGCAGGGGTCCCAGAGAATGGACTTGAGGGTGCCCAGGGCACCATGGCTCTCACATCTCAGAGACTCCACTTCATGAAGGGCCATTGTGAGGAACTGATGATATAATGAATGTAACCAGCCTGGCATGTAGCAAGCCCTATTAAAGCATTCACCATTGCCCCACAATGGCCAGCTTAATAACCCCCATGGCCTCACATGAGGATTCTAGCCATGTGTCAAGACTGAAACCAGCATAAGCATTGGAAATAAAAGTTCTGATGGCTTTAGACCAGTATCAGGTGTTAAAATAAGAGGCAGTTTTCTTCAAGCAACAGATATTGATTGAGCATCCACCACGGGTAATGAACTTGGGGGTCAGTGAGAAGTGTAAATGTCCCCATCCCCAGCACAGTTTACCACCTCATGATTCACTCCAGTCTCCTCTGTGAAGGGAGGTAAGATGTCCAACAGTAGTTTAGCATTATAAAATGCTCATTGAGTCAAGCCCTCTAGGTGGGGGCTTCATGGTGATGGGATCCAGAACTGACCTTTGATAGGCTGAAGCAGCAGAGATGAGGAATTTGGCACAGACCATGTTAAGGTGTAGACTCAGCGACTGAAAGATAATTGGCAAGGTTTCCTCCTTAACTTCACTGAGCCTTAGTTTCCTCATCTGTGAAAGGGAAATAATCTCAGCATCTACTGGGGTAGTTGTGAGGATTACCTAATGTGATGTACATTTCTCAACACAGTGACTGAAACAAATTAAGAGTCACTAAATGGTATCTGCTATTAATAATAGGAATATCAATATCATTCTTATTATCAGTACTCTTACCAGCAGGGAAAGTTCTGTCTCAGGGCTACCTAGAGGGACATAGCCATGATGTATCTCTAGAAAGCTATGAAATCCTAAGAGGGTAGCCCTTTGTTAGCAAGGCTGAAACAGAGCCAGAAGCCCCAGAGGAGAGAGCAGTGAGCTTTGGAAAGTTCCAGGCTGGTGGCAGTAGGGAGCAGAAAGGAGCTGAATTGTGGTCACCTCCACCTGGAAGTCTTCCTTGATTGTTTTGGGTGCTTCTAGAACCCTTGCACTTACCTTTGAAGTTGCCACAGATTCTGCTATGATGTAGTATAGTAGTCTGTACCTCCATCAGACTGAGAGCTCTTTGTTTTTTTTTGTTTTTTTAAAGTATATTTTATTGATTGTGCTATTATAGTTGTCCCATTTTTTCCCTCCCTTTTACTCCCCTCTGCCCTGCTCCTCCCCTTCCATCAGTATTCCCTCCCCTCTTAGTTCATGTCCATGGGTTGTACTTGTAAGTTGTTTGACTTCTCCATTTCCTATACTAATTCTTAACCTCCCCCCCTTCTATTTTGTACCCACCAATTATGCTTCTTATTCCCTGTACCTTTTCCCCCATTTGTCCCTGGCCCCTCCCTGCTGATAACCCTTCATGTGATCTCCATTTCTGTGATTCTGCTCCTGTTCTAGTTGTTTGCTTAGTTCATTTTTGTTTTTTTAGGTTCAGTTGTTGATAGTTGTGAGTTTGTTGTCATTTTACTATTCATAGTTTTGATCATCATCTTTTTCTTAGTTAAGTACCTTTAACATTTCATATAATAAGGGCTTGGTGATGATGAACTCCTTTAATTTGACCTTATCTGGGAAGCACTTTATCTGCCCTTCCATTCTAAATCATAGCTTTGCTGGGTAGAGTAATCTTGGATGTAGGTCCTTGCCTTTCCTGACTTTGAACACTTCTTTCTAGACCTTTCTCGCCTGCAAGGTTTCTTTTGAGCAATCAGCTGACAGTCTTATGGAACTCCTTTGTAGGTAATTATCTCCTTTTCTCTTACCGCTTTTAAGATTCTCTCCTTATCTTTGGTCTTGTGTAATTTAATTATAATGTGCCTTGGTGTGTTCCTCCTTGGGTCCAACTTCTTTGGGACTCTCTGAGTTTTCTGAACTTCCAGGAAGTCTATTTCCTTTGCCAGATTGGGGAAGTTCTCCTTCATTATTTTTTCAAATAAGTTTTCAATTTCTTGCTCTTCCCCTTCTTTTTCTGGCACCCCTATGATTCAGATGTTGTAACGTTTAAAGTTGTCCCAGAGGTTCCTAAGCCTCTCATTTTTTTTATCTTCTTTCTTCATTCTGCTCTGATTGCATGTTTATTTCTTCCTTCTGTTCCAGATTGTTGGTTTGAGTCCCAGTTTCCTTCCCTTCACTGTTGGTTTCCTGTATATATATTTTTTATTTCACTTTGCTTAGCCTCCATTTCTTCCTCTATTTTGTGTCTGTACTTAATCATTTCTGTGAACACCCTGATTGCCAGTGTTTTGAATTCTGCATCTGATAGGTTGGCTATCTCCTCGTCACTTGGTTCTGTTTCTGGAGTTTTGATCTGTTCTTTTATTTGGGCCATATTTCTTTGTCTTGGCACACCTCTTACGTTGTAAGGGGTGGAGACTTAGGTATTCACCAGGGTGGGGCAACCCACTACATTATTGTGCTGTTGGTGGGGGAGGGGTCAGAAAGGAAACAATGTCTCTTGCTCGGCTCTTGCCCGGCTTTTAGTCACTTCCCCTACTACTGTTAAGCAAATTGGGTGCTTCTGGTGCTAACTCCTGGGTGGGTGGGTTTGTGTACATTGTAGGACCCTGTGGGTCTCTCCAATGAACTCTCTTGTGAGACTGGGAGCTTCTCCCACCACCACAACCCCCACAGATTTTTATAGCCAGAGGTTTTGAGGTTCTATTTGCCTGTACTGGAACCTTGGGTTGCATGGTTTGTCTCACTCCCCAGTTGTTCCTCCTGGCTTATCCTCATGTGAATATGGGATATCCTGGTTTGCCAACCACCGCCTCGTCCACCTGGTCCTCCAACTACTGTCTTCCCACATGTCCTCGACACCCCGGCTGCCTTCTCTCCTACTAGTCTGGATGAATGTTTCTTCTTTAACTCCTTCGTTGTGGAAATTCCATATAGTTCAATTTTCTGGCAATTCTGGTTATTTTTTGTTTTTAAATTTGTTGTTGTCTTTCTTTTGGTAGTGCAAGGAGGCAGTGTATCTACCTACATCTCCATCTTGGCTGGAAGTCCAGAACTTTCAGACTGAGAGCTCTTTGATGTTAAAGCTTGAGAATGACCCATGTTTGTACATCTGGGTTCAAGCATATTTACCTGGAGTGCAGTGGTTGCTTGTATGAACAAACCAATAAACAAATAAAGTGAAGATGAATGACTAAATGAATGGGAGTAAATGTTCTGGCTTGTCCAAGAAGAAGCAAATTTGGGGTGAAGAAAGTGAGGAAAAATGCCTCTCCCCTGGAATGATCTTGGCTTGAGACAGCTATATCTCTTTTCGTGGGCAAAAGGGGGCACCATCACTACAAAGCCCACCATGGGGAGGCTGCAGGAATCAGAACAGTTCCCAGGAAAACTGACCTGATGCTTAAGTCAGAAGAGAACTGGTCCTGTTAGGGCACAGATCAGCCTCCCTCAGACCTAAGTGATGGGTTACAAGAGGATTAACTTGCTAACAATGACAAGCAGCTTACAGTACACATGGTCAGCTGTGTTGCTGAAGGTATGCAAACAGAGGCTGACCTCAAGCCTAGGTCTCTGGAGTCAGCCTTAGGCCTTTTCCTGAGATATCTAGGGGCCTCACTGACACCTCCCTGAGAGGGGAAATGAAATCTTTGGCTCTCCTCAAAGACTTCCCTCCTCTCTTCCTTGCCACCAGTGAACACCTTCATTAAATAACAATTGAGATAAGTTTCCCAAAAAGTTGTTCCATTTTTTTCTTGTCTTTTTTTGTTTTTAATCATTTCATATTTACAGAAAGTTGCAGCAGTAGTACAAAGAGCTTTTACTCCCTGAGCTTTTTGAAAGTAAATTGCTAACATAATACCCTATTACCCCAAATATTTTGTTTGTATTTCTTACAAACAAGGACATTTTCTACTTCACCACAGGACCCACATCAGGAAATTATCATTGGTGCATCATCTAATCCTCAGGCCTCATTCACATTTCACCAACTACCCCAATGAGATCCTTTATAACGAAGGATCCTGTCCTCTATCATGTCTCTATGGTTGTTTGTCTCCTTCATTCTAGAAAACTCACTAGTCTTCCTGAGGCCTGCACAACCTTGACACTTCAAAGATTACATTCTAGGTATGTTATAGAATGTCCCTCGACTTCAGTTTGGCTGCTAGTTCTTCATTGTTGGGTTCAGGTTGCCCATTTTTTGGTAGAAAAATCACAGAAGGAATGAATTCTTCTCATTGCATACTGTTAAGTAGCACACAATTTCTATTTGTCCCAATACTAGTCACATGAACTTTAACCACTAGAAAAAATGGTGTCTGCCAGGTTTCTGTGCAGCACAGTTTCTTTTTTCCCCTTTGTCACCAAAAAGTATTTTGTAGAACAGGTGCTTTGGAATTATGTGAACAATCCATTCCCCATCAAAGTGTCACCTGCTGGATTTAGTATTTATTCATGATTCTTGCCTGAATCAAGTATTACTAGGACTATTGCCAAAAAGTGATTTTCTAATCCTACCATTTCTTCTAAATGTATCAGTTGGTAAACCTACCATAAGGAAAAGCTTTCTCCTCTTCCATGTCTTCACTCATTTATGTATGGACTCAGTGTAGACTCATGGATTCCCATTTTATTTAATCGGTCGTAATTCATTACTGTGAATGTTTATTTTGATGCTCAAATTGTACCCTTTTTAGCCATCAGGAGTTTCTTCAAACTGGCTCCAATGTCCTTTTAACATGTCCCCAGCATTCTTAGAACACTTTCTTACATTCTCACATAAGATAGTGCAGGCTCATCCTGTATTCCTACCCCTGCTTTTCCTGTTCTGGAGGAGCTTGAGTTTATTATTCTTCAGAGGGGCATTTTGCAACCTCCTTTGTTCTGACTCCCCAGCCCTGAGAAGCCTCATTGTGCAAGACTTCAGGGACTGTAATCTGTAGTCAGACTGATGTGGGATCAGATCCTACCACTTAACTAGCAGTGTTTCCTTGGGTAAATTATTCAGCCCTTGTAAGACTTTCCTCATGTGTAAAATGGGCATAATAGTCCCACAGCCTCACAGTGGAAGAAGTGAGGGAGACCACCCCTAAAGGTGGTTAGCCATCCCCTAGAGCTCACTTTGCTAACACTGGTTTAACACCCCCTAGAACCACCATGTATAGCCAATGGCCTGGGAAACTGACCATGGGGATTCCTGGATCTGACACAGAAGGCAGAGAGCCCCGTTAGAGGCCCTAACTCAATTGAGCTCACCTAGTAGTACACCTTCCCCTGTCTGAGTTGCCACTTCATTCCTTCCAACAGGACTTGAAATTTATCCTGTATTCTGACACTTTATCATTGAGGAAAAACAAACATTTGTAGGAATGAGACACACATGCAGTTGGAGTTTTGTGAAAGGGAGCCCTCACATCTTAGAAATGCACCGCAGAGTGAATGTGTACCCTGAAAGCCCCTGTGGACAAAGTGCCTGGTGTACAGTAAGTGCTCAATAATTGATAACCACTACCATGCTTCTGCTCTTCAAAGAGTTGAATGAGTTTGGGAAATGCTGTATTCCAGAGCACTTCTGGAGATTCATAATGCAGATCAGGATAATACAGATGCTTGTAATGAAGACTTACATTTTGCTTCTGGAAGACAGAAGCCAAGCCTTCCTTGTCTCTGGACTCTCCATGCCAATAGCTCAGGGCTTGTCACATAATAGATGCACAGTAAATGCTAAATGGATTAGCACCTCCCCACCCACCAATCATTCCTCTTCTTCATTTTCCCATCTCTATGCCATGGACCTGTTTTTCAGTCCCTCTAGCTCAAATTCTATCCTCTCTCTGCTCTGTCCTCCACCCTCTGTGTTTCAGCCCCACCTCCATGGTCATTAAACACACCATGCTCTAAGTGCCTCTGCAGAGGCCCAAGCCTTCATCATCCCTTGCCTCACTGGGTCTCAGCCTCCAGTCTCTAACTCCATCGTCCATGCATGTCATGCACTTCAACAAATCTGTTGGCTGCTGAAGTCCATGCCATCTCCTCAGCCTTGCATTCAAGACCTACAGCCTTCCAGTCCTGTGGGGTAGTCCCATCCCCAGGTAGAACCCAGGAATGCACATTTTAACCAGGATGCTCTAGGGAATCCTGCTTCACTGCAAGATATTGATATAGCCACTCCAGTTCTCTTTAGATTAGTATTTGACTGGCAAGTCCTTTTCTGCCCTTTCCCTTTAAATTGATTTCTATCTTCACATGCCAAGTGGATTTACTGTAGACATGTACTTAGGTCTTACTTTTTTTATCTAGTCTGACAACATCTGCCTTTTAATTGAGGTGTTTATGTTGTTTAAACTGTATGTGATTATTGATATAATTCGGTTTAAATCTGACATTTTTCTATTTGCTTTCTCTTTGTCCTACCAATTTTTTACTTATTTGCTTTAGGGTTTACATACATACACGTATTTTTAACTTATCATGGTTTACATTCAAGTTGGCGACTTTTAATGGAATATGAGAGCCCTAAAACAGAACATTTCAGTTTCCCCCCCTTGGGTTTTCACCTATTGCCATTATTCATTTTACATCAACTTACATGAGTATTATAAACTCCCCAATCATTATTTTTGCTTCAAGCAGTTAACTGTCTTTTAAAGAGATTTTAAAACAATATTTTTTTTTAATTTTTAGCTTTTTTTTCCTTTATTTTTATTGTTGACACCAATACAGATACCCCTGTTTTCCTCTCTTTGGCCTACCCCCAACAACCTCCACCTGCCCATCCCTCTGGCCATCACCAACCATACTGTTGTCTGTGTCTATGGGTTATGCATATATGTTCTTTGGCTAATCCTTTCACCTTCTTTCATACATTTTCCCCTCCCCTTTTCTCTCTGACAGCTGTCAGTTTGTTCTGTGTACCTATGCCTTTATTTCTGTTTTGTCTGTCAGTTTTTTTTGTTCATTGGATTCCACATATAAGTGAGATATGGTATTTGTCTTTTTCTGACTGGCTTATTTCACTTAGAATAGTAATCTCCAGGTTCATCCATACTGTTGCGAAAAGGTAAGATTTCCTTCTTTTTTGTGGCTGTGTAGTATTTCGTGGTATAAATGTACCATGGCCCTTTCATCCGTTCATCTACATATTATGTAATAACCCATCTGTTTCTTATTTCCAGTACTCCTCATTCCATTATGTAGATCCATATTTTCCATCTGATTATAATTTCCCTTCTGCCTAAAGGAGTTCCTTTAACAATTCTTCAGGGGCTTATGATGAAGTCTTTCAGCTTTTTTTGAGTCTGAAAAGTCTTTATCTCACCTTTGTTGTTTCTTTAAAAAATAAATTACATCTCCATGGAGATATAATCTGCATACAAAGTTCACCTTTTAAAAATCTACAGTTCAGTGTACAAGTCAACTTCCACCACTATCTAATTCGAATCATCCCAGAAAGAAACCCTGTGCTCATTTGTACTCACTCACTCACCATTGCTCTCCCCTCCCAGACATAGGCAACCACTAATCTCTATAGATTGGCATGCTCTGGACATTTTGTATAAGTGGAAACATACAATATGTAGTCTCTGGTGTCTGACTTCTTTCACTTTTGAGGTTCATCCATGTTATAGTGTGTATCAGTACTTCATTTTTATGACTGAAAAATATTCCATTATATAGATATTCTTCATTTTGTTTATCCAATTATCAGTCAATATGGACTTGGTTTGTTTTTACCCTTGGCTATTACAAATAATGCTTCTATGAACATTTGTGTGCAAGTTTTCATGTGGAAATTTCTTTTTAGTTTTCTTAAGTATATACCTAGGAATGGAATTGCTGGGTCAAATGATAATATCTGTATTTAGGGTTTTGAGGAATTGCCAGGCTATTTTCCATAGCAGCTACACCATGT